>CM067371.1:29495315-29697815 GCA_034401795.1 Chaetoderma sp. LZ-2023a | reverse complement strand
GCGTGTTTGATTTCGATTTATACCACATATTTCTAGCCAATTGTCATAGTATTGAACAATCCTGTGTTCAGAGATTTGCGTGGGAGTAAATCGGATTAAACTGTTTACTATCGAGTCTGAGAATGGGCCTTTCCATTTTTAGCTATGCCCCGCCCAGCACTAGCTAAGCTCTACATACACCTCGCCATGTTGGGATTGATCGATCCCCAAATGTCCTAGCTATCAATTTCCTGAAAACTGTACAGGAAAGCTGTTGAATATTTTGTAACTAATTTGACTGGGTGCTGTTGCTGCCTATGGCCTATTCAACAGAATATGTATTAAATAATAAAAGCAAACAATTTGTACAACAACGTATAGACCGTCTTGAAATATGCGTTGGTGACGTACTTATCGACGTCATTCATGACGTCATTCATTATGATGTCATTGTACACATCCCGCAGTTCATTATGACGTCATATGATGGGTGGGTACTCTGGAAAGGTGGATTGACTGTCTATCCCATTTCCTACTGCGCTACTACTAATTATTAATAGCCCTTGCCACCAGGCTTATCATTATCCGTGAGGCATTCATGACAACAAAGCCTTAATAGAGGGATTCATGTCTAGCTATGCCCCGCCCACGTGTTGAGCATGGCCTGGTCGATTCTTCTATCCCAGAATTGTCAGGCTGACGTCACAATCAAAGCTCCAGTGAATGTTGTAGCTAAGTTCAGCATGGGCTTTTAAAAGCCTGGCAGTTGTCCAAATTGTATGTCTTTACTATTTAATAAATAGTGCATGTTCTTGACTTAGTGCTGTTGTTGTCAATCTACCCAATGAATTTAGTTCAAAACTGTTCAACAGCTTACCTCTATAGTTCTCTGGAAATTGAGATTCAGGATTTGATCGCTCGGGCATATCTAATAGTTGCTGTATCCATTGTTATCATACATACTTTGCTGAATTAGCGCAGGGGCGAAGTCTGGGGTAAAAATGTTCCTGGTGAGATTTACAATGGATCTTTCCAGTTTGAGTTATGTCCCACCCATCTCCATTTAAGCTGCACCCACATTTCGTCCGGGTCGATCGATCTCTGAACTCCCTGACTATCAATTTCCAGAAAATGAGACATGTAAGCTGTTGGATATTTTGAAAAGAACTTGAACGGACACTGTTGTGGCCTAGGATAGCATACACGCCACTTAGTTGATTATGATGTCATATGATGGATGGGTAAACTAGAAAGATGAATTGATTCTCCGTCTGTAATCATTATTAATCCCGGACTCCATATCCGGACTTCAACTAATGGAGTAATCCAGTGTTTTGCTAGGACAAACCCAGCTTTAGCTAAGCCCTACCCAGGCCTTACCCATGTTGTGCTAAATCGAGCCATGCGGTCTCTGTAATATCAATTATTTAGAAAATTATACAAGCAAGCTGTTGAATATTCTGAAACTCATTTGACTGGGTGCTGTTGCTGCCGATAGTAAAGCCATACAATGTGTACATTACAACTTGACTGACTGGTAAGCATTTATGACAGACTAAATCGTGCCATTCATGATGTAATTGCTAGGGACATCAGTTGATTATGATGCAATAGACATTGACCGATAGATGGATTCGTCAATTTCAAAAGAAATGATTAATTGCTCAGGGTATAAACAATTTGGTGAGACGAGCTTGTGAGAAAGACCGCCATCCCGCCCCAATAGCCCTGAATATAATAGACAAACCTGAGTCCTATAGCATTACGAACATGTCTAAATGGCATACTGTGTGTTGACGTCCTGCACGCCAGATCTCGAAGTAAGTGTACATAGCCAATGTTCCACCGTTAACTATTTTAAATTCAATGCATATATTGTCTAATCCAATCGATTGCATGCTAAATCCCCAGAGAAATTAGGATAATGCATGCGCGGGCGTTTTGGAATTAAATAGATTTATTCTCAATAACTTCCTACTTGCGGAATAATGAATTCCAGCTGTCAAGCACTGCGAATGGAAATTACATATACAAAGATGTGTGCCACATCGCATGTATGCCTTATGTAATAAAAAGCTGCCAATTTAAATTATCATATGTTGATTTTGACATTTTTGAAATTACTTGCGTGAAATATAAGAAATATTTATTACATTTCTTTAGTTCATAGATGAACACGAATACCGCGCATATGTCCGCCTCCTGATTATTTAAGAAATGGCTGATGGTGCGAGATATGGTTCTGTTCTGGAATGCACGAGAGACAGATCATAGCATTGTTTGAAGCAACACAAATGTGTCTGAATTGATGCTAAATAATTCATCACTGTCACCATGGATTGGCCGGGATCCTGCCAAGCGCAAAATGGCGAACGGAACATTGTTTCCATCTAACAGCTAGGATAATATCTGTATTTGTCATGAAAATATGGAAGTCGCTTTTGTCAAGTCTCCACTGACCCCAACACCACAAATTACGGGCTGTTCAATAGGTCTGAAGAAGGAATAAACCCTGCAACTGTATCCATCACGAGTATCTAATCATGCGTGTAGGGGGTAGAGTAGCAGTTTTCGTCGTTTCCCATGGTGGCAGAACGGAATGCATATTTCCGAAGCAATATACACCTCCGTACCTATAATATATACGGGCACCCAGGTGACTTCTTGGGCTTTGGCAGTGCGATAAGGCTGCCTTGGCGTACATCCTCGATGGGAAAGTGGTGCATACATGCTGAAATGATTAGGTGCGTGATCGGTTTTGAGATAATTTCACTTGCATAATTTGAGAAGAATTAGCCGCCTCTAATATTATATTAGAATAGATTAGAGCATAATAGAATAGAATATAATAGAATGCAATTCATATCGATTGGAGGATAGCTCAGGTGGGGTAGGGAGGGCAGGATACATGCATCTATACCAAGTTATCTATATCTGGTGATCAGCCATTTCATGCATAATTCAAATCCTTCAATAGACTGGAAATATAATATGACGATGTGCCTCTTTAGCCTACTCAACGTTTGATACAATGCTTATCTTCTGGACTAAATGTGCTGTTCCACACAAGTGAAATTTCTCAATCACCATTGCGCTGAGCCTACAGTAATGCATTTGAATCCAATTTCGGAATTTTTTTAATTTATTTGTAAACCATTTTCATCATCCCAGCTGGTGGCCAAACCAATCAAGTATGTCTTCAGTTGAAGTTGAACATATTCATCATCAACAGATATCTTTTAGATCAGTATTAGTTTTTTTGGCATATGCATTGCGCAAGAATACTTAACGGAATTCCGTTTTCAATTCAATTCGTAATCTCTCTAAATCAGTTTAACCATTTTCTTTTTAAAGGCTTGGTTATTTTCAAGGAACTTAATATAACACTGTCTAAATATCGCGGAGAAATATAGCTAGACATGGTTGCCTTCAGCACGCAACACGTGTAGTCATGTTGTTTTCTAAAAATATACAACACAGTAACGATAGTAAGTAGTACATATTCCAAATAACTATGGACTGAATTGTGGTAATCAATGACACAAATCAATCTGGGGGACTGGTGAACCTATTCATGCAGCGACAATGCCCGAATCAGTAATTTACGCATACAAGTCAGTTTTCGTTAATGATGTGGTGATGGCATGCACCCGCGTGTGAATGGGGATGAGGTGTTGTGTGCGTGGGTGGAGTGGGGGAGGGGTGGGTGGGCTGTCTCGGCTGGATGTGGAGCAGGGGAGTAGTGGGATGGGGTGGCTGTTTATCTAAATTCATTGGCAAACTAGACGTCGACATGATTTGCAAAGTGCATTAGAGCGATTTTGCTTTTCTTAGGCCTCATAAGATTCACATTGGTTGAAAGAATGAATGATATAACAATTAGCCTCGATTCCTGATAAAGTTAGCACATAGTTAATCTAATAACATTTGCTGAGGCAAGTAATGTCAACACGCAGACTGTGAAGAGGATAATAGCTTAGTGTGCCATCAATATATATTGTAACCATTCTAAATAGGCTCGGACTGCATTTATGTTGATTTGTAAATCCCACTAAAATGAGAATATCCCCAGAATGGTGGAGCCGATTTTCAATTTATTACCTGACTCTTTGTCGAGAAAGATATTTTGCTTTTCGCAGACCGTATTCGCCTTAAATTCAACTAGGGCTGCACCGTATACAAACAATCTAGAAACAAATGAGACTTTCTCTTTCTGCAATTGATGAACAGTGTTTAGGAAGGACGCAAATTATATTTCCAAGTCTGCATTCCTCAAGATTACCTAATCTGATGCTTAATTTTGTTACTATAGTAATATGATTTATGTTACTGAGAAAACATATATTCGGGAGTGTGTATCTCGAAATCACAAAGGGTGCCAGCGATCTTTTGTATACGAAAATTAGAGATATACCAAGTTTCAACTCATGCGATTAAAAAATTTCCTGAAGGAAGCATAGCTCAAATAGTTCCCCTTTAGTTGTCCTACCTTGATCACTAAAAAGGAGAAAAATGTTCCGGATTTTAATATTTTCAATTATTTAAATAGCTAAAATAGGATTCAAGATTTTAAAATTGCAAAAGCCCCAGGACAAACAACAAAAGCAACAGCAGCAGCAATAACAACAACAACAACAACAAAAACAACAACAACAACAACAGCAATAACAACAATAACAACAACTCATACCGCTAATATCACTACTACCACTAGTGTTACTGCTACTACCTCTACTACTACTACTAATACTACTACTACTACTACTACTACTACTACTACTACTACTACTACTACTACTACTACTACTAATACTAATACTACTACTCGGGGAAAATGCCCAAGTACACTCCGGCGCTTAGTGGTATAAAATAAGACATATTATTTTCCGTCTGCGTAAGTTATTGGAATGTGTAGGTAATTAATCATCACAGCGCTTCTTCAATCTCTCTCCTGCAGAATAGCCATTGTTGCCTACTGCATCACCCAGCCACAGTCGATGACGGGTTTGTATGGGGTTCATGTACTACAGTATTTATGTCTATACACTAAACAAGTGGGCATGCTTCCATAATGATCTATTGCATTTCCGCAATCCATATTATTTCTGCATTTTTCACAGATCTTCCTCTCAGGCAATGCAGTGATTGAATGGTATGTGAAAGCATTTCGACGCCACATACAAACGGCAATGGCCTATTTACAAGTAAGGTTATTTGAAATTGAGGTACAGCAATGTCAGTGCTGAAAGGTGCAACTCGTTGTTAATCATAAAAACAACGTACAACTGGAGTAAAACTCGACATAATCAACCACGTTGTGGAGTGCACTATCGTGATTAGTCACAATACACATGGGGGTTCTTAATACGAATGGTTATTCAGATATGCTAAAAAGATGAAGGGGGCATTACGACAGGTGCTCGAACGGCAGCCCCTCTTAAGGAGCTAACACCGTCAGGCTAAAATAGCCAGGTACCATCATGAGGAGATTTGTCTCTTCTATAAATGATGTTTCGTTTCCACATAAAGGAATTCATATGGTCTGTTGATATGGGAGTAAACATAATTAACCATTTTATGTGGAATGCAAAGAAGCTGTATTTATGAAACATTAAATATGAAAATATATATCGTAATATTTTGGGGTCAATTTGAGTGAAATTTGTTGATGTGCAATAATTATTATTTAGTATTGTATTCTTCTCGGCAAAATACATGCACGCATACTTAGTCGTGCATATAGTACGCTGGTTATGAAATCAGAACGT
Source organism: Chaetoderma sp. LZ-2023a (assembly GCA_034401795.1). Lineage (NCBI taxonomy): Eukaryota > Metazoa > Mollusca > Caudofoveata > Chaetodermatida > Chaetodermatidae > Chaetoderma > Chaetoderma sp. LZ-2023a. Next base: position 29,692,068 of record CM067371.1, on the reverse strand, counting down.
GACATATGCTGTGTAAAAGGCGCATAGCCTTGCGACAATGAAGTTGACTACCGAGTTCGTCAGCCAAAACATGTGAACTCAGCTCTAGTATAGGAATGAGCAGAACATCCAGCTGTTGGCGCAATGCTATGAAGCAACAGGTGCAATGACATTAGAAATCACCAATTACTATTAAGCGCAATACAATCCACATGCATAGTGCTCAATTTGATAATGCTGCCGGTCGTCCGTCCAACGTCTCCAGATCCGGATCAGAGATAGGAATAATTCAACATTGTGGACAACTGGGTCAATAGGTTTCTCAAAGCAGTCACGGGCAGACAGAAAACCAATTTAATCACTCCAGCTGCCAAGAGTACACTGGCTATAGCTAAAATTATGTAAGATTGAAAGTACGCGCTGATCAATCTAGATAAATTAGTTAGTAATGAACTATCCATAAATAATTAAACACACTACCTGCAGCCAAGAAATAATAGCATTCTAGTAGCGATCAATATATACGGATATAAAAAAAGACCATAAAATCAATTCACCTTTCCAGAGTATCTATCCATAATCTGACATCGTATGACGTCATAATCAACTCAGCGCGTGTATGCTGACGTCACAACGAGTACGTCACAAAAGGTTCCATATAGACCTTCATCAAATCTCAAACAATCTGACACGCTGTATGAATTGTATGTCGTTGTAATTCTTTGCTATTTAATAAACATGCTGTTGAGCATTTTGAAACAAATTTGACTGGGTGCTTTTGCTGCCTTAGGCAGCAACAGTACCCAGTCAAATTAGTTTCAAAATATTCAACAGCTACCCATTGATCGATCCCAACACGAGCGAGGTGTGGGTGGATCTTAGCTAGAGATGGGCGGGCATAGCTAGCCAGAATGGTCCATTAACTTCTCATGTCACTGGAACATATTTTTACTAGTAATGGAATGTAATGCATATCTTGAGACTGAATCGAGTGGAAATCGCTTATTTTCTCAATAGGAAGAGTCTGTATGAATGCAGCTGCATATCTCTCGATTACATACTATATGTGTTGTATATTACTCATCCCTATACAAACATACTCCCTTTTATTGAATCTCAGTGCATCTTGAATGCAACGCTGGTAGGACAATGTGCTGCACGGTTTTCTGAGTTTAATGTGAAGACAATATAACACCAGATGTATTTGGAACACGTTGTTGCTGCTGTCGGGAATCTGCATCGGTGGATCAGTCTGCACACTGCATACATGTACTCGCTCTTCTTACTGTGAAACCCACGTTTCGATAAGCATTTTGGAATATTTAAAGTATAATACTCTGAGTTTTCTTCCACACTGAATCCGCTGTTGGCATATATTTACATAGACTAACCATAGTTTAGATGCTGGAATAGATTGCTGAATATTCACAAACTCATTTAACCACTTTATCCTTGTATTTTAGTAGCAAATGATCTTGGAAATTATAATTTGGCATCGGCGATAACATTCATTTTGTAAACATATTGAAGATTTTCCGTTCCAACCTAACTTCACTTTCCTACTTTATACACTGTGCAATGGTTACACCCTCAGAAAGACTACGATGTTGGATTGCTGCGACAATCTATCCTTCTAACGAAGCAACGATTAAGGTTACTGGCTCGCCTCTTCACCCAGGTGGATGAAGATATTTATAATTCGTAACCGGGCCTATCTGCTGCTCAGAAGATCTGCAGGAAAGGTACAGCATTGCCCTGTACTATAGAGTACTCGAACGATGCCAAACATTTGCCTTTGGTATAATACAAGGTGATGACTTTATTTCTTCTACTAACTATACAGCTATTACTTATGATATAATGAATGACGACTTTTACTGTCGTGATATAATATGATATACTTTGCTATACTGTTTCTGACTGTGATTACTCGTGCTACTCTAACTCTACATCTAACTGCTGTGGATTACTCCCAGCTCTTGGCTGATGTGCTATCCACCTATCTGCTACAATTCTGAGCTACTCCAATGTATTCACTGAGAATTCGGACACGATATCGAAGCAACGTCTGCTCCAGAATCACAGATGATAAAGATTACAAATTTAAGAGACAAAGTGCCTCTTATATACAATCCACAGTTTCCTAACTCTAGTCCTTTTGTTTCTCTGCGACAGAGTTTGATTCGATGCTCATTGATTATGACGTCATCCTGACTAATCAAACTCTGGGCTTCTCTTCTATGGAGATAACGCAAAACAGTATCAAAGCGGTGTTGGCTGGTTCTGATTTAATGCGATCTGTCAGCTAACTAACAACACTGGGGGATGTGTTGTTGTAGCATGCCTTTCTTTGATTGACATATAGTTGATATACAAATTTCAATTGTGTTATGAATTCCTACAGGACGCTACCATGCCTCTGTCTTTCCCCTTGCCTATCCTGAATAAGCCTGTAGGAAGCGAACGTTAATACGCACATGAGCGTTATGATTTCATTGCCAGCTGGTGTTGTTATACTTGCTTAAGGGAGTCGGAATGCTGACCGTCAACAACTAATGTCATTCTGTCACCTATATTCCTATCGATTCCGATCGATTCTTTTCACTCGATTATTTACTAAACTACTGGCCGAAACAACTGCTGAATATGATAAAAGTGTGTGCCGATCCCACAGCAACAACTTTCATCTTCAACTATTGACAGATGCCACCAACTCAGAACGGTCAGTTCCATTTTATCTCATCCAATTCCTAACTTATTATTTGAATGTGCTAGTTACCGTTTCGATATGGTTTCTATCCTGTTTCTGCGAAACTGTGTATCATCAGCACTGGTCGAAGTCAACCAGTGCAGCGTCCTACTCCATACATAACTAATAAGATGCTGATTCAGTTCATTAGCTCACCTTGTATTTTCAAAGATTAATTTCATTAAGGTCTTACTCGTAAATATAAGATATCCGGCGGGGTCATGACTTTCCACAAGACAATCCCATATCTACACATGCCCCTCAACCAAAGTTAATTAACCGTCTCTTAAGGCCTTAAGAGAGCGATAATTAACTCGTTGTACACCATCAACAACTCTAAACAACACCATACCAGGGCTACTCTGACCTGCCGTAATAAACTATCCATAACATGAACCTAACAATAACTATACGATACGAATGAATCAATACCAACAATAGTCACTTACTAATAGGAACAGTGCACACAATATAAATAAACAAAAGGGCAACGGTCAATAAACAATACGACACATACCATACAATCCTAATCGTACAATTTAAATCATTACACACCATACAGTATTTCCTCAACAATATACAATACAGCAATATGTCAACAATGGCACCATCATAAAGTTCGTGCTACAATCAACTCAACGATATATCCATGTACTCTATATCAAACAAAACAAACATGGCACAATAATAAAGTTCGTGCTACAATTTAGGACAAGTCCTCGTACTGTAAACTGACGTTAGGATTAGCGTCTATTAACACGTCTACCCAGTCGTCAGCCGTCGGGTCGATCTCAGTCCTGGCTCCAGCATTAGTTGACGCCCCGGATGACATCCTCAGCGGCTCTGGCAAGGCTGCAGGTCTTCTCGGCCTCTGAGGGTGGATAATCCGTGGCGCACTACTATGGGCCGCATGTGGCTTGCATTTAATCCAAATCCACATGCATGATATGAAACCACATTTATATAGAATAATCACAATAACGAGCACTACAACGAAGGAGCCCGTTGACTACGAAATGAATGATCGTACCCCCATGCCATCGACCATCGCTGGGTCGACCGCAGATAATGGTGCTAGCGGCACGTACTTAGATTTATGCAAATGGTCCCATTTTTGCACACTCAAATGATTAACTATCATTGACTGGTTGAGAACTCCGGCCACATCCAACCTTGGCATATCAATGGCCAGACCGATTCGAGTGTATGTCCGACTATAAGACATAACTGGCTCGAATCGCATTCTCCAGACATTAAAGCAAACACACCATTCTTAACTACACACCTATCAGTCAGTCGTCCCCCGCAGTGTACCTCAATAGTTTCCCCGAACGTTTGCAACACCATGCCTATTTTCTTGTTGGCAAATACCTTACTGGACGTTTCGTTGGACTCGGTCAATTGAATTGTACATGTGCTATTGGAGGTGTTCGTTAGCAGGCTCACGATGCACGGTACGTGGGTCTTATCGACCCTTAACTGACCATGGCATACTCTAGGTTTACTACCCCGGCACTCGGACGGTGTGAAATACCATCCCGTCTTGGTGTCGAGCCCAATGCTGGTCCTAGCTATCAATATTTGCATGTAGTACCCAACCGTGCCTAAGGGTTCGGGCCACGAATGCAATCCATACTCTATATAATTGCCACCGTCGATCAAAGGTAACGTCGCTACGTAATGCAGTCTTTCGTCATCTTTCCACAGGGGATATACAACTACATTCCGGTAGTACCACTGGTACAGACGTATCAACTGGTTACCCACACTGACCTGTTTGGCTACCTCGGCCAGGTCCTTTGGGTTAAATAATTCTTCCGTCAATCTCTCCAGCTCGAGTGAGGCTGTTTGCCTATGGAACTGTCTGCTGCTTCCTGGTAACTAGTTACCACATTATCGGCCGCATCCATAAGGTGCCCCAGACGTACTAACACATATAGTTCAGCTTGACGCGTTGCCTGTATTTTGAAAAGTCGGCTAACATTACGGGTCACTTCGCTCAAACTGTTGGCAACCTCGTTAATCCTATCCATGTTGGTGCCTATTGCACTGAAAGCAAGTTTCACATGGGATGCCAGTTGGTTAGAGAAATGGACCAATCTATTCATGTTTCCCATAGCCTTCTTCACCACATCCCGGATCGCATCCATGTCGCCGGACGTAGCAGTCCTGAATAAAGAAGATGCTATGTCACCCACAAAATTAAAGAGTCCATGCTTTCTTCTCATAAGATTATTGTTCTGCATTGTTTGTTGCGTCCCAATGGCAGTCTTTCTTATGCCGTCTATCCGATGTTGGAGCCCTAACATGTCATTGCCGCTTAATGAAGCCTTTTGACTAATGTCCGCCACAAGAACATGAATTTGTATTAACCGGTTAACAAATCCGGTAGGTAAATACGGATGGTCTATGGACACCACTACCGTCCATTCCGCCCGCATCACCGATATTTTCTGGTGGTCGGTTTATCATAACACCATTCGGTAATTTATGAATACTAGAATTCCGACAGACACTATATACTATGCCCACCATTATTTCGCTCATACATAATTGTAATGTATACATGATGACTATACTAATGCGATGTTACTAGCTCAGTGATAACTCAGAGATTAAATCCATCTCTGGCTACGTCGCCTTATAACGGCTTCTATACGACCGATGAAGTCATCGTATAGAGCTCGTCCAAATGCACCAATCCGAAGCCGCTTATTGTCTGAGTCGACTTCAGGCACATGCCTGCGCTTGCACAGAAAGTAGGGGTGCGATGGAAGCGTTTCCATTGGCTACTGGGCAGGCTTGGTTACATCCTCCGAGGTGTCCATCACTACAGTACGATGAGTTACGATGGTTTCCATCGGTGACTGATAGTTTCGATTCTCACTCATACCAGGTTGATCTATACTTATCTCAACCACCTTACCCACCTTGCGCACCTTTGGCTCCTCCTCAGAAGCAGGTCGCAAGCCCTCTTATTTGGTGTCACATCGGAGTCGTTTGGACTCGGGTACAATAACTCTCGGTTGATGGCTGGCCTTCGTACCTTTCGCGGGGTTACGAATAGGGTGTGCTCGCATCTTGTCCCAGCACATCTCTGAGTCGACTACATGCAACTTAGATATATTAAGAACGCGTACCATCCCAGATCTCTGATGGCGGACATGAGCCACGGGCCCATTGATCTTAAAGACCTCGTATTCGGGGTCACTGCGAGAGGTCAACTTCATCCTCTCCTCAGCCTTTACGACCACCGAATCGCCAACCTTGTACTCGCCAGCGTTTGCACGCTTATTAACTTGTTCTCAGTGAATTTCTCGAGACTTGGTCGTTTCTCCACGAGCGCGCAGCAAGGCATTATTAAGACACGTCCGTCTTTCACCAAGATCCTGCGTGGCATCCAGTGGAATGGTCAATGGAATTCTTGCCCGACGACCATACGTCAGATAAAATGGTGTATATCCGGTCGTGGAGTGACGAGTGCTGCGGTATGCTGTTAAAGCCGCACCTAGTTCGTCCTCCCATGCACGAGATTCGTTATTCACACCTTTCTGGATTAGCTCCTTGAGCGTACGATTGAACATCTCAGTGCGTCCATTTGTTTGCGGATGGTATAGACTCGATCGTCTATGATCGATACCATGTTCCTTAAATCGTTCTTCCAGACTATTTGAACAAAATTCCTTGCCCTGATCTGTTATTACAATTTCAGGGGCACCATGACGAGCGACAAACTCATTGAAAAACTTGTCTTCAACATTCTGAGATGTCTTGGCAGCAATCGGATATGCTTCTGCCCACGCAGAACAGTGATCGATTATCGTCATGATATACACATTACCTCGGCTTGATTCTAACAGTGGACCGATCAAATCCATCCCAATTATCTGACTTGGATAATTAGCCATGGGCATCTCACTGTACTTAGGCCATGTAGTGATGGGTCGGTTGACCTGGCACGTTGTACACGTCTCCAGCATACTTACTACGTCTTTCCTTAAAGACTTCCACACAAAAGAATCTCTTACCATACCGATAGACTTCTTCAGACCTTGGTGACCAGCTCTTTCATGAGCCATCCGGAGTCCCTGCTCACGGGTCAGGGTAGGTAAAACAATTCTGGGGTACTCAGCATCCAACGCTGAAGGTGAAACTAAAGAATACAAAATACCGTTTTTGACCATGTACTCCTCCGGGGTGTTCTTAAACAACTCCGGGTATTCCTTGGTTTGCTCAGTACACAATTCTTCGTAGCGAACATTGAATACCTCAAGAGGGACATGCGGTAATGCACCCTCGTCCACATCCAACATTGCGACTTCCACAGGACGACGTTACCTGGACAACATGTCCGCTCGAATATTCTTCGAGCCTTGGATGTACTCAATCTTACACTCAGCAATCAACACTGCCCAGCGCTGCACTTTCGTGTTTTTCACTTCCCCCACAAACAAACTCTTAAGGGGTTTGTAGTCAGTGTACACGGTGAACTGCACGCCAAATAGATATGGTCGGAGCTTCTTCAATGCATAAATCACCGCGTAAGCCTCCTTCTCTATTACGGGCCAATTAGGCTGACTATCTTTAAGAGTAGAGCTCACATATTGAGTTACTCTCTCTATGCCTTTAGTATCTTCTTGTACTAGAATTGCACCTATCGCATAGCTAGACGCATAAGTATACAATTTGTATGGGGCATTTAAATTTGGATAGGTGAGAACCGTCCCACTGCACAGCAAGTTCTGTAATTTCTTAAACGCTTGCTGTTCCTCCTTACCCCACTCAAAACGTGTATATTTCTTTGTTAGTTCTATCAAAGGCTTAGCAATTTCGGCATAGCCTTGCACACAAGATCGGTAATAACCTGTAGCTCCAAGGAAACTTCTCACTTCACCCACGTCTCGTGGTGGTGACATTTCTCTAATGACCTTGACCTTCTGAGCTTGAGGAGCTACATGTTGTGCGGAAATGCGATATCCTAACAAGTCGACAGACTTACTGGCGAAATCACATTTCTTCTTTTTCACCTACAAATTATATTCTCGAATCTTGCGCATGACCTTACGCAAGTGCTGTGCATGTTCCATCGGATTTCGTGAATATACGACTATATCGTCGACGAAAACGTGCACATATTTTCCTACAAATTCTCGGAAAATATCGTTCATTGCCCTCTGAAATACGGCACCTGAGTTGCAAAAACCAGATGGCATCCGAATCCATTCGAACAAACCTTCACTGCAGACGAACGCTGTCTTCTCTATGTCTTGGCTGGCCATTGGTATCTGCCAATATCCAGACTTCAAGTCCATAGTAGAAAAAGATTGTTGCGCCGCGCATCGAATAAAAAATGTGAGAGATATTCGGCAACGGGTAACTATCCTTATGACATACTGAATTCAACTTCCTATAGTCAATACAAAACCTGATGTGGCCATCCTTCTTGGGTACTAACGTAATGGGTGACGCCCAGGCTGATGACGACGGTCTTATGACGCCCGCTGCTAGCATCTCTTTTACTTGGTTCTTGACCACTTACTGCTTGGCTAGCGGTAGATGGTAGGCCTTCTGCCTTATAGGATACGAATCTCCTGTTGGCACCATACACTTCACTTTGGGGACCAATCATAAAGTGTTTGGACGAGCCGTATCAAAGATATCCGCAAAGTCACCTAGAACTTTGTCGATAGCTTTATATCCGGTCGTTTCTTTACAACTCGCATATGCATATCGAGTTTGTTCCCTATAGGGATATCTAAAGGGATATACCTGACCAAACCATACTACAACTTTGGTCCGATAGACAATCTTTGCATTTCCCAAGTGCAAAGCATCCACTCCAATCAAACACTCATGCCTCATGCTTGCTACTACCGTACTTGGAATAGGCCGGGCGGTCTTGAATTTGACTTGAGTCTCCCTCAAACGTTCTATCGGGGAACCATTTACTACTAAGAGCATCTTGGCTCTTTTCAATGGCCGAGCATTCAAACTGCTAGACCATATATCCTTTCGAATCAAGGATGTGCTAGCACCAGTATCCACTAAGGCATGCAGGTACTCACCTTGATCCTCCGGACCATTTTTATCTATTTGCAGACGGATCAGAAACCGTTCGGTCGGTGATCTCACCAACGGTTTCCTCCATCGCCATTTACCGGACTCCTTCGTCCACTCACTACTTCGGCATAAGAATTTCCTTGGCCAGATGAGTCTCCTCCGCCACCGTAAGAATAATGGCCATACTCATCCATGCCCTCTCCAGTCAAAACAAATCCGTCCTGGTCCTCATAGTCTTCCGACTCACGTATTCTATTGGCAATATCATTCCTTACGTTCCGGGAACATGAACGGGGTGTTGTCTCCCGTCCTGACTGGTTATTTTCACACATTCCTTCTACTTCGTCGATGTCTGTATCATCTTCCCTTGGCCGTTTGATAGCTCTTCTGGGCATCTGATTTGCCTTGGGATTTATCTGTGGACCTGCTTTCGGACGATCCCTTAGGAAATTCCCATCCTTCCCGCACCGGAAACAAGTCAGGGTATTGGCTGGATTGCGCCCCTCTACAAAACATTCCTTGTTAATGTAGCAGTCTTTGGCAATGTGGCCCTCCATCCCGCACGTGAAACAGACCAGTGGCGGTCGCTGTCCGCGCTGTTGGGGCTTGGTGGCGCCTTCCTCTGCATACTTCGTCTGGGGGGTCTGCTCTGGCTGCTCGCAGTCACTTTTGTAATGACCCATCCGGCCACAATTAAAGCAAGTTATATGTTGGTTGTTCTTTGATCTATCATTTCGCTTCGTTTGTTGCGGCGGTTGTCGCTGCGGCTGCGGTTGCTTCGTTGTTCTCCCTTGCTTCACTATGACTGGCTGCTGTCGGGGTGTGTCCTCTGCTAGTCTTTCACTTCTTAGATCGCCGATGATGCCACACAACTTCTCGATCATCTTGCTCTGCTGAGCCATTTGCCGCTTTAAGGAATTCACTACTGACCATATCCCCTTTTCTTCATCCGGTTCCAAGACGTCCACTTCCATTTGCTCCTCTGGTCTCATGTCTATCCTCATTGCTTTTAAAAGATCATTGCATTCTTCTTCTTCCTCAGCTATCTCTATGGCTCTCTGCAATGTCACTGCTTTCTTTCGCACTATCCTTTTACTCAGTCCACGATCACTTAGTGCTTTCAGGTAGATACCTAGTATGGTACGTTTACTATCGTCATTTTCCACCGGGTATGCTCGGCTGGCCAATTCTCTGTACCTCCTATTGAAGGTTATGATCATTTCATTACGTCTCTGTCTGACCCCTTCTAGATCGTATTTGATACGTTCATGTTCGTTTGATACTACACAGTTTAAAGTAATATAGGCGCTCAATTCGTCAAACGTGACGTCTTCTCTGATCTTTCCCACTAGGAAACCATCAATGGCTCGTGACAATTGACTGCGGGATGCCCTGGTCACTATGTAAGCTGGTATGCCTTCTAGTTTTCTGTCATTTGATACCCATTCCCGTCTCGCTTCGTCTAAGAAAGTTCTAACTTGCTCCGGGAGCAGTCCATCACAGGGTTGAATTCTTTGCACCAGTTCTCTGATTTCTTGCCGGTACCCTCTTTCTGTTTCTCGCCTGCTGCTGCTTTCTACGATGGCCCCAGCCATCACTACTCCCATTGCTTGCACGGCGGGCACCGTTTCCGGGGCCAATTACATTCGGTTTGGTGCATCCATGGGTGGTAGCCCTGGGTCGGCTGGTCTACGTGGACTTGCCATTCTGTCGGTTGTCCCTCTACTGGTAGTAGAGACACATGATCACTCTCGGGAGTCTGGGTTGCTCTGGGCAAGTAATGTCGGTTGTAATTTTTACTAGAGAATTATCTCTATATTCGCGGTGCTGAGTCACCTTCGCACTGTCCGATTGTTGGTCATGTCGGCTATGTCTTTGAGCACCATGTTAGCGGGTCGATCTACTTGTGCCATACGCCCTACGTACTTACAGTTTGCATTCCGTCAGTTACTCGGATCCTGGCAGGTGAAGCCACTGAAAATTTTCCGTTCCCACCTAACTTCACTTTCCTGCTTTATACACTGCGCAATGGTTACACCCTCAGAAAGACTACGATGTTGGATTGCTGTGACAATCTGTCCTTCTAACGATGCAATGATTAAGGTTACTGGCTCGCCTCTTCACCCAGGTGGATGAAGATATTTATAATTCGTAACCGGGCCAATCTGCTGCTCAGAAGATCTGCAGGAAAGGTACAGGGTTGCCCTGTACTATAGAGTACTCGAACGATGCCAAACATTTGCCTTTGGTATAATACAAGGTTATGACTTTATTTCTACTATTAACTATACAGCTATTACTTATGATATAATGAATCACGACTTTTACTGTCGTGATATAATAGGATATACTTTGCTATACTATTTCTGACTGTGATTACTCGTGCTACTCTAACTCTACCTCTAACTGCTATGGATTACTCCCAGCTCTTGGCTGATGTGCTATCCACCTATCTGCTACAATTCTCAGCTACTCCAATGTATTCACTGAGAATTCGGACACGATATCGAAGCTACGTCTGCTCCGGAATCACGGATGATAAAGATTAAAAAATTTAAGAGACAAAGTGCCTCTTATATACAATCCACAGTTTCCTAACTCTATTCCTTTTGTTTCTCTGCCACAGAATTTGATTCGATGTTCATTGATTATGACGTCATCCTGACTAATCAAACTCTGGGCTTCTCTTCTATGGAGATAACGCAAAACAGTATCAAAGCGGTGTTGGCTGGTTCTGATTTGATGCGATCTGTCAGCTAACTAACAACACTAGGGTATGTGTTGTTGTAGCATGCCTTTCTTTGATTGACATATAGTTGATATACAAAATTTTCAATTGTGTTATGAATTCCTACAGGACGCTATCATGCCTCTGTCTTGTCCCTTGCCTATCCTGAATAAGCATGTAGGAAGCGAACGTTAATAAGCACACGAGCTGTATGATCTCATTGCCAGCTGGTGTTGTTATACTTGCTTAACGGAGTCGGAATGCCGACCATCAACAACTAATGTCATTCTGTCACCTACATTCCTATCGATTCCTATCGATTCTTTCACTCGATTATTTACTAAACTACTGGCCGAAACAACTGCTGAATATTATAAAAGTGTGTGCCGATCCCACAGCAACAACTTTCATCTTCAACTATTGACAGATGCCACCAACTCAGAACCGTCAGTTCCATTTTATCTCATCCAATTTCTAACTTATTATTTGAATGTGCTAGTTACAGTTTCGATATGGTTTCTATCCTGTTTCTGCGAAACTGTGTATCATCAGCACTGGTCGAAGTCAACCAGTGCAGCGTCCTACTCCATACATAACTAATACGATGCTGATTCAGTTCATTAGCTCACCTGGTATTTTCAAAGATTAATTTCATTAAGGTCTTACTCGTAAATGCGGGGTCATGACTGCCCACAAGACAATCCCATATCTACAATATGGCGACAGTAATCGCAGCCAATCACTTATAGATGTATTTTATAATTGAGAATTATGTGTCGCCCATGTAGCAGTCGATCACATACACTATCCGAATACAAAGAATTGCGTGTCATGGAGAACTCAGTGATGGTGTTTGTCCACGTATCTCATATGAGGCTAACAGAAGCTATGCTTAATCTACATTTTCCTCACGTATTTCCTACCACTTGTTATAATACCTAAAATGCAAATTACGTTGATAGATTTGGTCTATGCGATATCAAATTTGAGAATGTTTTAGCGAGTTATATCGCTGGTTATCGGTCGCGTTTATGGTGTAGTAACTGTTCCTCTAGAAGACAAGACTAGCACATATAGTAGAGCTATAACCACTACAAGTAAATAAGAAAGAATTTAGAATAATTATGATTTGTTAGTTCATTGCGCAATAGTCCCAACAGTGGGCCGGCTGGCAACAACAATATCACACAGAATGAATTGAGAATACAGATATTGTGGAATAATCGAGGGAACCAAGCATACACTCACGTATCTGTTGTCATCGATTATAAGTACATCACATTTTAGCTGACGTCGCAATCAAACTTACAAATGGCTCCGCAATGAAATCGAAAAATCCGCCCAGGCATACGAGTACCTATGGCTGCAGCAGCGCATACTCAACTTAGTTTCAAAATCTGAAACAAATGTGTATTACATTGTAACGTCATCAAACACTTCATACACTTGTGATGGACTTTTCAATTTCCCTGATGGATTTATACGTCGTTGTGATTGTAACGTCAGTAACAACACTTAGTGATGTAATTTCTTATGACATCATATGCTTGAATGGCAAATCAGATCCCGGCGTATAACTAGTAGTAGTAGTAGTATTAGTAGTAGTAGTAGTAGTAGTAGTAGTAGTAGTAGTAGTAGTAGTAGTAGTAGTAGTAGTAGTAGTAGTAGTACTAGTAGCAGTTGTTGTAGTATGCTGTTGATCTAGACAGATCGCGATATGTCGATATATTGATTGGTATGTTGGGAAGGCTGGTGTCGGACATTGAAAATAGTGACAATAAAAAACATCGTTAAACCTTATGTATTTAATAATTAATTTGGAAAGAATTGTTGCTAGTTAAGGTAGGGCTAAATACAAAAAGTGTTCCTCTAGTGTATACAGTGTCTCCATGTGTCCAATGTGTATGGAATATGCCTTATTATGCAAGAAATGTTACGGTGAATAAAAAACCCATCCTGTAGATTACATAATGGGCGTTTTACAATGCATGTGTATTGGCTCTTAAATTGACGATTCCAGCACAGCCCAACAGGATCAGTAGTGGTGTAATAAAGGCAAGCCATAACCTGTATCTCAATATTGGTCTATATTGACATATGGTCATTGATCCAGTACTATTCTCGGCATTAGAATATCCGCTTAAAGCATTACCAACACAATATTTGTTAGGGATTTGACTGCCCATGAGGGAGATACAACTCATGATCTTGTACTCTATTTTGACTATGTGTTTAGAAGCCTCGTGACATAGCTATTTGCCCCTTTGACCTCAGATTCAAGGTAACCCTAAACAGTTGTAATAAGGGATTCGATCTGTCACTCATGTATATGACGCTATGATCAATTAAGTCACATATCATCTGACACAACAATCATAATGGCGTATTATAGCTCTATCATGAAGTTTGAAATGTTCGCGAAGTGCAATATTTTGTCGGCGATGGATTCCCAATTTAATAAACATTAGCTTGAAAAATCTGATCGTAATTTGACTGGGAAATGCCAGTAAAATGCGTTCAGAATATTCAACAGCGTTCCTGCATAATTACCTTGAATTGAAGATTCTGACAATTCAGTGTTTAAAGTCTACACACTGATTCCAACACATGTACACATGGGTGTACAAGTTTATATACCTCAATTAGGTCACCATTTAGAAAACGGCACAGCATGCTTGGACGTGGGTGTGCTTGCATTATTTCTTCCTATAGCTTGCTCTTCGGGCAGGCCGACCACGATTTCAGTTGTTCGGCCTTGCACATTTTCTAGCAGTTTGACGTCCTTTTCACAATGGTAACCACACAATGTTGCCATATACGCGGTTGGGAGGTACAAGGCTTTTAAACAACAGGCAAGTGCCTTTTGCTCTAAGAAGTCAAATGATCTTCAGATCATACCCAGTGGTCTATCAGCTATTCCTGCATGCTTGTTGAACTTGAGGGCTTGGCCCACCTGCACGCCCGGCCTTTTTCGCAGATCGTTGTTGCTATAGTTACTGTCAAACTACCGCCTTTCATACTGTACTGGAGGTGTTTTTGGTTTTCCTAAGTGCATAGCCTGACATTTGAATGTATTAATGTGCATTGGCCGTTTATCTTCCCAATGCATTGTGTTGTTACAGTTAATTTGTGATGTGTGTTGGTCTTCGTCTGATGATATCTCTGAAAATAACTTGGCATCCTCTGCAAAGAGCATAGCCACAGTTTGAACTACGTCAGGCATAGCATTGATATAATTAACAAACAACACCGGCCGGGTACGCTGCCACGTGAAATGCACCCGAGGATTGGTGCCCAGTTTAATAAGAATTGCTGTTTCCAGCACAGGACTTCTATGTTAATGTCGTAGCTACTGCGTTTGCTTATCTGTTTCTGGTGCCGTTGACAGTTCCTCCATTGTTGAGTATTTTGATGCAGAAGTCAACTGAGTCTAGTAATTGTGTGATGCAGGATCGCCGACTCAAGATACCGTGCTGGCAGTCTGAACATAGTTTAACAGATGTTTCACGAGTTCTTCATGTAGGCATCATTTCAACCGCTTACACATGACTGAAGTCAGGCCAACACGTCTAGTTAGAGACTGATGTTGTGCTACCTTTCCTAAATATCATACTGATTAGCCTATTGGAGAGTCCTTTCATTGCGCAGCTTGCTTGATAGTATTGTCCATGGCTTTTTGATAACTCGACTGGACTTGTTGAGTAGGGTACATGCTCTCATGTCCCTGGTACTTGGAAATTAACATGAGCTCCATCGTTTTTCTCTCATCGTCTTCCATGATAAGAAAATGGTGTAGTGTACTCAATCTATGCATATTGGGCAATTCTGGTATATTCGCTGTTTTTCCCCCAGTGAACATGCTAGTGGAGTATGTTTTAAGTTCATAGACTTTCTCGTTGTCAGACTGTCTTCGTGTGCCGCCATCATGTTTTAAATCAGCAATGTTGGATGATGTTTTGTTCCATGGACATCAAATAGTTGTAAAATGCATTAAGATTAGTGTTGTCTTTTCTTGCAACTGTGCACTCATACAGGGTTTTTTTTGGTTTGCCTCACTTTCTAGTTCAACTGAGTCATATTTTGGCATAATCTATGTAGCAGGATTCGTCACAAGTTTTTCTGAATGTGTTGAACGCGTGTGTTCATACAGTGTGTATTTGCCGCTGTACGTATGACTCCAGCAATCAAAGATTCCAGATCAAAACAACCACCATGGTCCTTAGAAAGATTATCCCCTCATTTACCACAAGCCATCCATTGAAGAGAAACCATATTCCATACAGAAACGCCCCTATACTAACACCATCGGTATCAAACGACGCTTGAACATACGACCCCACCATCTGTCATCAACTGCGAGCTTCCATGTTTACAGTGCCCATACTTGATTGATCGATACAACCTTCTGACTATGTCATTGAAGTGTATCATTCTATTTTAGAACAATTATGCTAGTATATTTGACATTATTTTGCACATGCTTGAAAAGTGGGCTGCTCTTATCTAGAAATAGGTGTGGCATGGCTCGCAGTGACTTCCTCTATAACAAAAGGATGCTATAATCAGAATTAGTGGTATGCGCACGCAGCCAAATAATGTGAAGTCAATGAATAAATGATTTCCACACTCATTTGCCATTTATTAAACCAACAACTATCTGTCGAACGATAATCAATGGGGTATATTATGCCTGACATTACAAATCTAATAATCTTAGTTGATAAGGTATTCCACTTCAAAATTCCTTTGCACATTATACTTGTTAATGCACCAATGCAGATGACGCAGAACGAATATCCATACAATTTACTGCAGCATCCCCGAGGAACATATTGACTAATTGTGCATCACCAATTCTAAATGCATCCAGCCTGGATCAGCTCTAACAACTCCTTGATAATACTGGATCATTCAAGAATGGAAATGAATTTATAGAACGTTGATAAGGATATTATTTGAATACAACACTGAGATAGATTTGACTGACAGTTTGGCGCAAATTGTACAACACTACGCTAACATAGTGAGTATCTTCATAGCCATCATCTTACGTCATCAGAACGAATAGACTGTTACAAAGACGCTACATTTGATACCAGACAGTCTCTCCATAGTGTAACTGAAAACTCACCAATGTGGATAGTATTGCCGTTGATATCATCTTAACTGTCGTCACACTGGCTTGATACAGACATTCAACTCATTTCGATCTATCCAGCAACTCGTGTGATGTCAGCAATATCAGCAAATTATCATACTCATTTTGCATCCACTTTGAATTTTGAGACTAATTAAGATGGGTGAGTTTCCTGTTAACTAATCTTCATGCATAAGACTGAGATTTATACTATATCGTTGCTTGTGAAATTGCATTGTCTGGTATGAATATGCTAGTTCCCCTGCCCTTTTAGGATTCAACTCTTTTTCTGACCAAAGTCGGGTGGAAATTAACTACGCCAATTGGCACTCATTACACATGATACTCTTGTCTCGATCTCAGATCTTGAGACACGAGTGAGTCATGCACATGCATAACAATAATTTGTTAACCACTTGACCCGTAGGAATTTCAACACACTGATGCAGAAAAGTTATGTTTTGTATTTTGAAACTAATTCGTCTGAAACCTGTTGTTTCCATTGGCAGGAAGAGCTTCTAACAAACGTTAGTTTCAATCCATTCAAACGATTATTGATGGCATTCTTTGCATATACGGGAAATAGATAATATTGAATCGGCTATGAATGGATTGCCTAATGAAGAATGCCGAGCTTCATCGGCCAGGTTATCCCACACTAGCTTTGACAACGCTTAGCATGATACCTTTTTAGCCATATAGTGATCAGTGATGTTTCGTGTTTCCGCATCTGATATGAGGTTGAAAATTCAGGCTGGTTTAATCTAGATTTATCTTAGGCATTTCTAGGCAATTGTTGTGGTATTGGACAAGCCTGATTAAGCACCGCACTATGCTACCATCGAGTCTGAAAATGGGCGAACTGAATTTTAGCTATGTCCCACACGTCTCCAGCGAAGCTCCGCCCATGCGTTTCCCGTGCCGGCATCGATCAAAACCTGACGCCGCTGAAGCTCAATTTCCCGAAATCCATACTGGTAAGCTGTTACATATTTTAACAAGCAACAGGGCAAAGTGAAATTAGTTTCAAAATATCCAAATGAATGTTTATTAATTAATAATGATATAGAAGTCGCACAACGTGACACAATAGTCAGAAAATATGAGTGTCTTAGATACGTCATTCATGACGGAATTGATTGTGACGTCAACCTGCATGTGAAGTAAATTATTATAACGCCACAGATTTGACTGACAGACTAGGTTCCTCTATTGCTTATATAGCCCATTTCCTACTGGCCGGCATTCACAAACAGTATACTTAATAATAACCCTGGTATATGGCAGCTAACGAAGACGTCTCCCTTCACACCAGCCTTATCATCGTTGGGGTGGGTGGGTGGGGGGGGGGGGGGGAGGGTCGTGAACACAAAGCATCAATACAGGGAATCCATGTCTAGCTAAGCTAAGCCCCGCCCACGCGTTTCGCGTGTCGAGATAGATTTATGTATGTTCAACCTTGCATTATCAGAATGCCATTTTCAAGATAATTTTACAGATAAGCTCTTAAATACTTTAAGCAAGCAACTTGTTGCTGTTGCTGCCAATTTGTATTATATAGTAAATCCACTATATGCATACAATTAGCACATTTGACGGACATTTAGATGTTGATGGCGGAGCTGGGTACGTTACTCATTATGCATTTTGATTGTGACGTCAGCCTACATGTGGCAGATTGTGTATGCCGCTACAAACTTGAGTGACAGTTCGGGTCCATCATATGTGACACCAGGTGTAGTCCGTGTGGTACTTGTTGCGCCGGTGTTAGTGTGAGAGCAAGATGCACGCATGTTTAGCTTAGATATAGCCGCCAGCTTTCTAAACAATTGATTAATACAATCTGTTACGTACGTATATGACGCCATAGTCAATTACGTCACAAGTAGGCCGGCATTAAAAGCAAATCCGTCATGACCCTTCTGGGAGTTGTATCAAATTCATGTCTTTTGTGCTTAATAAACAATATGTTGAATATTTTGAAACCAATTTGACTGGACGCTCTTGCTGTTATTAAGTATGTATGACGACCTAAATCGTGGCATTCATGATGGAATATTGATTATGACGTCAGCTTAACGATGGCGTAGTTGATTAAGAGGGCATATGATTGATCAATAGACTGGATTCCTCAATTGAAAAAAGAATACATTTTATAAACAATTTTCTGAAAGGACATTGTGAAAAAAATATTATTGGCAAACTCAGCCCATTATCAAAATGTAAGCGACAAAGTCTATGTTGAAGCTTAGCAAGCCACATCTCGAAGTTAGTGTCGATACATAGCCAATGATCTACCCTTAATTATTTTTAATTTAATGAAATTTCTAATGTCAAATCCAATTGGTCGCATGCTAAATACCTAGAGAGATCGAAAGGGTGCGGCAGAATAAAATACGCTCGGACGCTTAGAGATGAAATCTAATTTTCTCAATAACTATATGTACGTATGAAATAACGAATCACAGCTGTCAAGCAATACACATGCACATTACATATACAAATATGCAAAGCTGTATGCCAAATCGCGCGTACGCTTCACGTATATGTAATAGTAAACTGCCAATTTAAATTATCAATGATGATTTTGACATTTGTACTCGCGTCGGTAGACGCAAGGGTGAATGCGAGCTTGTGGCGCTTCTTCTTATTCGTTTTCTCCTACTTTTTCTTTTTCTTTTTCGTGTTGTTCTTAAGCCATTTTTTAATAATTCTGGTTCTACGGGAGGGATATTCGCAAGGTTTTGAGGGTGTGTTGGGGTATACGTGAGCGGTCCCGAGCAGATTTGCCAATGTTGCTTTCTAAAACGCAACAACACCAGCTTTCAGCAACATCTTTCAAAATATACATTTTACCAATTCTTAAGTAATTCTGGTTCTACTTGTGTACTCTTCTCCAGCCTTGGGTAAAAGTGTGTCCGTGCGGTTCTGAGCACATATGCCAACTTAGCAACAGTTTACAAAATAGATATTTTGCGCAAATGCAATCTTCAACAATTCTAATTTATTAGTGCATTCTTCTCCAAACGTGGATACACGCTTGCCCATGTGGCCCAGAACGCATATAACAATTGGGTTGCCAAGTCTAAAACGCACCAGTAACAGCTTTCAGCAACAGTGTTATCAAAATATACATTTTGGAAGCATTCTGATGGTGCGATCGTTTCCGAACTTGGGTTGATTGTCTGTGTGGTCGCGAATGCGTATGCCCATGTTATGGTAAGCAGCAGCGTTCAGCAACATTGTTTCCAAAATGGACACTTTTGACCTTATGGTGGCCCGACTGAAAAAAATATCAACAACGCTGGAATTTGACAAATTTATACTTGTCTTAATTACTTGCTCGACATGTATTCCCTTTAGTTCATAGAGAAAAAAAGAATACACCTCGAGGGCCCTCTCCCGGATATATAAGAAATGGTTGATGGTGAGAGATACAGTTCTGTTCTGGAATACATGAGAGGCATACCATCGTACTGTTTGAAGCAACACAGATGTGTCCAAGTTGATGCTAACTTATTCACCACTGCCACCATGGACTGAACTGGGTCCTAGCAAGCGCATAACGGAAAATGGTTTCCATTTCATTGTTAGAATAATATCTGTATTTTCATGGGAGTAGGTTTACTGGAAATCGCTTTGTCCAGCGCCCCACTTGCCCTAGCAACACCCAATACACTAAATATTGGTTTTCGTAAATCATATAAAACATGTATAAATGGCAAAGGTTGGACCAGATTCCATGTGCGCTCCGTATATTTCTAGCTTAACCAGTTCCACGATTTCTGCATGTTGAAATCGATTTGAAAGATTGAAGCCTGAGCATCAGGATCTAATGTTCGAGGTCACTATGTAGGTACTCTGTTGCATAGTTTAATCCTAATTTGACTAGGAGTGTTACACTCTATGGCAGCAGCAGCTCCTAGGGAAATTATTTTCAAAACATTCGACATAATGCTTATTCAGTTGTGAATTCATTCAAAACATACAATTCGCAGATATTTGTGACGGATTTGTTTTCAGTAGGTTGCAACAGCTCCCAGGCAATATATTCAACTACATGTTTATTAAATAGTAAATACCTACAATTCGCACAAAACACTTAGTCCATCAACAAGTAAGCGTTCGTACCGAATCTAGCTCCGCCATGTCTGGTGTAATAGATGATGACGTAATCCTCGTCGTCACGTACTTGATGATGACGCCATATGATTGATGAATGAACTGGACTTCCCCATTGCAACGAAACTATCCTGGTAAGCTGATGTATATTGTAAGGTCATTTGAGTGTAACCAGTTGCTGCTATAGGCAGCAATATCTCTCATTGACATTAGTATTACGATATTCCATAGAATAGTCCCAGCATTGTAAAAGCCTTTGCCCTTTTTGGCACTCAATGTTTAAAGGGTTACCGCGTCCCCTATTTGACCGGACTAATACCATTGCCCGCTGTCTCGTGAGAGGGTTGTATATATGCTGTATGCTATCCATGCTGAACACATAATTCCTGCCAAGTGCCAACAGCCAAAGATTAGTACTTCAGCCGTTGTTAGACGCCAGATGACACTTATGACCGTATAGAAAGTTGAGGGATTATTACATGGATCGTGGTATTATGCAATGCATAGTTTGTGGCGGAGTCAGGGGAATTGCATAAAAGTGGATAAATATACACATGAGAGTTAATACGCTATTTTAGAATGCTTGCTTGCTGGATGGATCGAATGGATCCGTTCTGTCACTCGTGTATATGATGTCAAAATCAAGTATGTCACTTGTAGGCTGACGGCACAACCAAACTGGTTAATGAATGACGCATCCATCTCGGTGCTGATCTTTAAAAGTCCGTCAAATGTACGAAGTGTTTGTATTTGATGAATCTACTCATTTTTAAACATTCCGTTGAATATTTTGACGCTAAAATGAGAGGGTGCTTTTGTTTTCATTGTCAGTAACAGCTCCAATTCAAATTAGTTTCAAAATATTCATTTGCTTACAAGTATTATTACCTTGAAAATGGGATTATGGGAAATGACCGTTCAAAATATATACATCGATCCAAATAAGTACAAATAATGACGAGGGTGACATCATTTAAAGAAAGTACATGCACCACTCAGTACCTTTTTAGTATGTATTCTCTTCCAACACTGACACGTTTTGTCAGGGAAGCGCTGGCGTACGCGCATGTGCGCTATGCGATCTTACGTAAATTTAGAAAGCCTCTCTTATATGGCTTTATATTTATACACGTGTACTGTCCTACAGAGGGGGTCGTGCTCGGAACATACCCGGGACTGCCGTCCAGTACCCAGCTGAGCTGGGACTGTCTGTACCTGTCTGGCCGAACCGCACTACCGTACCACTAATTTGGGTACTTATTAGTGAATAACGGTATTCTATAATTAAGATATATTTCTATGTGGTGCACCTATTAGTCATCAGTGCAGAATTCAATAAACGTCGTATGCAGTTGATGCACTGCACAATTGCGATGTGAGCTGGCATGCAGTGTAGTTGCTGTTTGGTGATTTACCGCAGGGTGCTAGCTGATGCAGTCCATACTCAGGAACAGTCAAGAATAACGTTATTTCTGGTAGCTAACAAGTTTCCGCACAAAGTCCACAAAGTCTAATCTACTGCAAAAGTGACATGCTATAGTTGGTGCGAGATTGATGAATGCTTCCTTTTTCTCTATGAAGACAAGTAATTATTTATATAATGCAGGTTTCTGTTTCGGCACAATATGATCCGTGCCGTTTAGTTCTTTCAGAGCGTAAAGCAATGTCCTAGTCTCGACAATGGTCAAAACATTAAGTAAACAACGCCGGATGCAGTCATTGTTCTTCCCCAGCTTTTCGGCGTGGTACTGTAAATCTGGCGAGATATCACGAACATCACTGTTTTTACATGCTAATTTTTTAGATGATATTATTGACAAAAGGCTCTACTGCAGTGAAGGTTCCGCTGGTTGTGGTGGAATGGGAGACCTTCTTTTAAATTATGTTTTTGCCCCTGTTGATCTTCCCAGAGCATCCAAACAATACTTGCTGTGAAGAGCGCGCGTGTCCTGAGAGTGAACCTGACTGATATAAGCTGCGTTGGTGTAGATTGCAGAACATGAGCTCTACGCTCTAGGTAGACTGAGATTGCTCACACTCAGACAGAAACTGCCTCCCTTCCGCTGTTTTAGATTTTCTGAGCTCAGTTTATACTAAATGGTGACGTGGCACCAGCGAGACTCAGCCAATCGGTGTGCGCGTTGTATGCGAGGTACGGTAGCCGATCAAATAGTTGCTGACCTTCACCCTACCAAGCAAGCGCTAGCGATGCCTCTGCTTAGATGGAACTCAAGATAGTGCGTTTCTATTTCATGATACCTCCGCCAGGTCTGGACCGATTTTAACTCTGTTCAAAGTTTTCAATTCCCGGTTCAATTCTGGTATTGATTCATACCAAGAGAAGGGGAAAGGAGGGGGTATTACGGCATCGCCGTAATGCAGGTAAACTCTGCACATAAGTTGCCAGTCTCCACACGGTAACGGGCGCATACCGGCTACCACTCGCGGCCACGCATGCGCATCGGGAGATCTCTCGGATTTGGCTATTTTGTTCCTCTCTTACATAGCTATATGCGTGTGTCTTATGCTACCCAGGAGGGGGAGTTTGAAGCGTGTGCCAGACCAAGCCGTTCCGTGCCCGAATATACTGGGCCGGTCAGTACCTGACAGGGCTGTCCGCGCTACACCCTTCCAGCGTCGTGTCAGTGTCAGATATGTCAGCGATACCAAGGTTCGGGTTAGCAGATTGTTTACATTACTGTCACCCATTCTATTCCCAGTGTTAGATAAGTTCAATCAACTATCCCTACACATATTGTGATTACATACGGTAGCAAGCTAACTAACTGCGATCTTGCTAAACACGAAACACGTTCTGAGTTTGCAAGCCTTAAAAAGTCAGTAAGAACTAAATACAAACTGGTGTTTCTATGATGAATGCAATATTGATTTCGTAATACAAATAACTTAGCGAATCGTTAAATGGCTGAGAAGCATGTACACCAGTCGGTAATAAGGTTTATCCTAAACAAGGCTACGCAATAAGCTCACTGTGCATCAACGACGAACCTGTTACGTCTATAATCAAAACTACATTCTGCTAATACAATGCAGTACATGAATAAGTTAGAATGTTTCCAACATATACACAGAAACATGGGTAATACAATTTATGGGCAAAACAATATTGAACACCATTTAAGAAATGTTCTGTTACATGTTCTGAACTTATTTTGACCGGACGCCATAGCTGTTTTGGCAGCAATGGACCATTCCAGTTTAAGCTATGCACCGCACATCTCCATCTAAGCAACACCCACACCACGCTGGTGGTGGGATCGATCGATCTCTGAACTCCCTGTCTATCAAATTCCCGAAAACTATGCAAGTATGCTGTTGACTATTTTGAAACTAATTCACCCAGTCAAATTAGTTTTCAAAATATTCAACATCATCTTTATTAAATAGCAAAGACAGACAATTCGTACAGCGTGTCAGAATATTAAGCTTTAAAGACGGACTATTTCCATTATGACGTCAGAATACACGTTATTTAGTTGATTATCACGTCGTATGATGGATGGATAAACTGGAAACGTGAATTGCTTCCAACTAAATTAACCTCAAAATATTAAACAGGACGCTTAATTTTTCTTACACAATTCAAATAATTTCTGAGCTGTACTTTAAGAAAAAAGGGAAAACTATAACTTGAAAAGCAATCTAACCAGCAGCTTGGGCCATTTCTTCTGTATTACTCTACATCTAACCCTGTGTGAACCCCATCGATTTAACAGCTAACATGTCTGGCCACATTATTTCGACAGCGTCTAGCCAAAGCAATTGCACAACTAGATCCATCTGAATAATGACGGTGCAGGGCATATTGAAGATAGCTGTTCAAATGATTTGCTATATATCGTTAATGAAGGAGTGCCAGTTAAATCGATTACTTTTGCAAAATTTCATACAGAACAATAGAACGAGCCCATATCTGGCTGCATCACCTTTGAAACCTGAATCTCAAGTGAGGAATCACGTTTTAGACATGCCTCACCCATCTTTAGATAATGTTATGCCACACTTCGACCATGCTGGGTTCAATTAATCCCAGAGCTCTCTGACTATCTCTTTTCAGAAAACTGTACAGGTAATCTGTTGACTAGTTTGATACTAATTTGACTTGGTGTTGTTTCTGCCTATGGAACTCCCTGACTATCAATTTTCAGAAAAGTGTACAGTTAAACTGTTGAATATTTCGCAACTAATTTGACGTGATGATGTTGTTGCCTATGGGAGCAATATCGGCCAGTTAAATTAGTTTCAAAATGTTCAATATCATGGTTATTAAATGGTAAAGACGTGCAGTTCGTCCAACAACGCTTAGTCCATCATCAATTACGCGTTCATGGTGTAATTGGTTATGACGTTATCCTAGTCATCAAATATTAGAGAGTTGGTGAATTATTACATGGAGCATGGTATTATCCAATGCATAGTTAGGTGCAGAGTCTGGGGAATTGTATGAAATATATGTAGTTCTCACGCCATTGTAGAATGCTTGATTGCTGAATGCATTGGATGGTTCCGCTCTGTTACTCAGGTATATGATGTCAACATCAAGAATGTAACTTGTAGGCTGAGTTCTTTTGTTTGTTTTTGATGAAGTTACACTTTATTACACATTCTGTTGAATAGTTTGAAACTAATATGAAAGAGTGCTTTTGCTACCATAGAGAGCAACAGCACTCATTCAACTTAGTTTCAAAATATTCATTTGCTTATCTAATACTCTGATTGTGCATGCACATAATGGGGAAATCAAGTGTGGCATGGCTACCGTAAGAATACATGCTACGGAAGGGATGGCACTGAATCTAGTGCCAATGAAAATCGCGTCGACCAGGTTACCGCATACTACTGTCGATAGAGCTTGACATAATGTCTTGATTTAGACAAGGAGTAATCAGTGATGGTGCATATACCAGCCTCTACGGTGAGGTTAAACAGCGGGCTTGCTTAATCTAGATTGCACTCCCAATAGTCCCACTAATTGGCGTAGTATCGATCAATCATGATGTTAGAGAATTGCGCGGGAGTTAATGTGATTTTACATGGTAGTATCCAGCTTTGCAATGTATTCATCAGCACGTTTCCAATATGCGTTGGCGCTCATTTCGAAACACGGTTGTTAATAATTGCTATGATCTCCGAATTCTTTGAAACGCAGCTCAAGCATTTCCCTCGACAACAGTAATTGTTGAAGGGCGTGTAAATATGAACCACGGACCAGTGAGAAGTCGCTGGTGACGTGCATCCCTCGCAGTCTGAAATGCACTCGTATTTGATTTAGAAGTAGCTTAGGCTGTTCTAAATAATTCATATAACACGTGCCACGTAAGGTGATGTTATTTACCCTGGAATAAATATAACCCTCTCTCTCTCGCTCTCTCTCTCTCTCTCTCTCTCTCTCTCTCCTTCCATCCCTCCCCCATCCCTCCCTCCCTCCCTCCCCGCACTCTCTCTCTCTCTCGCTCGCTCGCTCGCTCTCCCTCCATCCCTCCCTCCCTCCCTCCCTCCCTCCCTCATTTCCCCCTCCCTCCCTCCTTCCCTCCCCCGCACACACACTCTCTCTCTCCCCTCTCTCTCTCTCGCTCTCTCTCTCTCTCGCTCTCTCTCTCTCTCGCTCTCTCTCTCTCTCTCTCTCTCTCTCTCTCTCTCTCTCTCTCTCTCTCTCTCTCTCTCTCTCCATCTCCAAGCCCACCTCTCTCTCTATCTTAGTATTCTAGATGGCCTATGCTTGCGTTTTTTTAAAGAATATTATGCAGGGGGTGGCTCCATTAAGCTAGCAGAGATTTTGCCCAATCCCTTTGGATTATCAGTCCAATAAAATACGTTTAAATTAAAAAGTCCCAAATGTGTTTCATCGTTTCTTGTGATTCTGTTGGAGTTCCTTCACTAGCTATTGCAATTGGTCACATTTCCACCGCCAACTGTGAACCCTAATATTCTTAGGTGAACACAAAGTGCGATGTGCAATTCGTTACATGTCCACAAACGGTGTGTACTGGATCTATGAGAGATGAAGCGCCAAGCATATGTTTCAACTATTTTCATCCTGACGTCCTGGGGCTCAATTCCAAAACGATAACACAGTGCGTTGCATATGTTGAAACTAATTTAACATGAACCAGTCCTGAGTCTGCCGTCAAACTATTTTTGACATATTCAACGGTATATCTCTTAGATTGTTAAATAATTGTTCATATTTGTTATTTCGTGTTCAACGCCATACATGTGTCCATGTGTATTCTGTAGAAGAAACCATTATAATGGATTAATCCAAGTTTTGGCTATGCCCCGCCCACGCTTTGACGATGTTGTGATTTATCGTTCACTGCACTCCGCGCTGTTGCTAAACGTGGAAGCAGCAGCGACTAGTAAAATTAGTTTCAAAATATTCAAGAGAAACGCTTTTAAATAGTAAATACATACAATTCATACAACTTGATGAACTATTAACTACGTTTATGCCGGACTTAGCTATGCCATTCATGAAGTTACTGGTTATGACTTCAGCCTGCGTGTATCGTAGTTGTTTATGATAGCATGTGATTGCTCGATACGTTGGATTCATCCATTCAATGAGCCAAAGACGATGGTAGGAAGACTCTGTCCAAATAAGATGCCTTGGTAACACTGCTTTCCTTTAGAGGAAATGTAATCTCACTGGTGCGAGTAATCCATCCACTCCCGAATACGTGTTGTATTAACCTCTCTTGCATCATGAGCAAACAGATGCACTCGATATACTTCTTAGTCTATATCAATTAACTCGTTAAAGGTCAAGGTTTTTCAAGAAAATTTAATTTTCTTGCATGTCAAGAAAACCTACTTTTGTAAAGTTAACAATGAAATTTACAAAAATAGCGTTCTCTTTTCCTGAAAATGAACATTTTTCACCACCATTGCAGAGTCCGTTTTGACAGGCTTGGCCATAAAAGCGGCAATGCTTAAGAAGATTCGAGGTTTTGCTTAGCCAGTGTTCATTTTCAGGCTAAGAGAACATTTTCTGGAATTTTACCATTGGATTGACTGGCTCGCGTACCGATCCAATGTGATCAGTGGTAAATTTTCAAAAAAATCGTATCTTGATCGGCAAATGGACATTCCCCACGATCACGACAGATGCTGTTTTGTCCAGCTTGACGGTTCAGTGGTTAGGTTCTCGCAAGAGCTATTAATGTGGATATCGTCCTCTTTATTTTGTATTTTCTAAATGCCTGCGAGAATATGCGTTCATGATCATAACTGTGCGTAATTGATGAAGCCAGTTCATCAATCAAACATATGACGTCATAATCTACTACGGCTCATGTATGCTGAGGTTATAATCAAGTACGTCCTGAATGACGCAATCTATTTAGTTATACACGCTTAATTGTCCGTATGCATCAACCGCGCCCAGTCAGATTAGTTTCAAAATATTCAACAGCCTACCTTTCTATTTTTCTGGAACTTGAGGATTCAGTGAGTGCAGGGATCAATCGATCCCAACATAGGCAAAGCGTGGCTGAAGCTTAAATAGAAATAAGCGGGGCATAGCTAAAACTGCATTACTCCGTTAATGCTATATAATTTGTCAATTGCCAAGCCATTATATGCATAGCTCACAGATCGAACGGCGATTCAGTGAGAAAATAATGCAAAACGTATTATAATCCAAATTTGTAAGGTGAGGGTTGGAGGAGCGCAACGTTTATACACTGCTACTGATTGGTTTTGGAGGAAAACTGATTCCAGATAATTTCATTTCGAATTGACATCAATTCAATCTTCGCGGCATTCAACACTTATTGGCATTGCCATTTAGCGTCTGAGAATCCAGGTTTCAGCGTTTTGAATCGATTCCACACGATTAGAGTGTATGCACAGTTGGCTAGAAATGGGCGGGGCATAACTAGAAAGGGATCGCTCGTTTGGATCTAAAACTCATGCGTGATCCGAATTATATTGTTACTGTTTATTGCATGGCATATTCTATTGTATACTGGAGTTTGCATGCATCAAAAGAAGTTAATTTAAAATAAAATAAACTGCTGCCGCGCAATTTGTCAGTTTTCAGCGTGTCTGAGATATAGCTAGGTAAAATTATCACGTCGTTGCGTTCAGACTGTCATAAGCATCACTGGAATGTGTACGCAACATGCGATATACATATCTTACCAGTCAGTACCAGCTTCTAAATAAATATAAACTAAACGCACAATCTCTCATTTACTATTGCCATTACATTGATATACTAGGATACATATAGTGGATTTGGTGTTAGTCGATGCTGGCGACCCCTAATGGATCACCCGCTAACTGGATGAGACTCATTGACGTCTCGACCCATGCAACGTCATAAATCTGTCAACTGCGAGATGGCAACGCGAAGTTATTAATTTGCTTGCATTTATTAACTTGAATCCATTTCTGATATTGAATCTAGTCACGGTCATCCATCATGCGATTTCCCTGGAGCTGTATAACTCTGTTCTTTATTTGAAACGGTTGGCAATGGTATCATTGGACGGTCACCGACCGTATTCGACATGGGATTTGATTTACTGTGATTACCCAACAGTATTTTGTAATACGTTTAACACTGTAATGGCTAACTTTGGTCATTCAAATCTAATTATTTGATGATTTAATATATATGTGTATCAAATTAATACTATTTTTCCAAATTTACCACTGAAATAACTGGTTCGGCTACCTAGCAAGTCATTCCAGTGGTACATTTTCAAAAATAGTGTACTCATAGCCTGCAAATGCGCACTCCTCAAGAGGCCGGTTCGTCATGACAGGGTTTGAGAGGCGTGGTGGCTGAGTGGTTAGGAACTTGAACTCGTAACTCCAGGTTCGCAAGTTCGCTTCCTGGCTACGTTCTGTCCTTGAGCAAGTCACTTAACTCTGCGTTGCTCCAGTCAACCTAGCTGTAAATAGGTACCTGTGATGGCTCTCTGAGCTACGTATGTGGCTGCCGGGCCACTGTCAAATGAACAGCGGGTCAGATGTAATCGGGTCAGATGCAATCGCATGGCGCAATTTAAATGCA
Organism: Chaetoderma sp. LZ-2023a; assembly: GCA_034401795.1. Classification (NCBI taxonomy): domain Eukaryota; kingdom Metazoa; phylum Mollusca; class Caudofoveata; order Chaetodermatida; family Chaetodermatidae; genus Chaetoderma; species Chaetoderma sp. LZ-2023a. The sequence continues at coordinate 29,662,247 of CM067371.1, read as the reverse complement.
CTATCTTTCTATCAACACCCCCACCACTCCCCCCCACCCCACCACCCCACACACACACACACGCTGATAATTCAGCCACTATGAATAATCGATTTAGCCTCAACATAATTCGGTTTCTGATGTACATAGTTCGTATTTTAAAGTTTGCAGAGTTGGAATATTTAAACTATGCTAATCGTGAGTCAAATATTTTTTCGAAATAACCACCAATCGTGTATGTGGCATGCAATGTGGATGGCCTATGTAATAGAGTATTATATATAAACAAATTGTAGGGTGTGTACGGAAATTAACTACTATTTTAGATAAACAGCCGGGTTACTGGAAATGGTTTCTGATGCAAAATATATTCGGCTACTTTCGAAACCAATTTGGGAAAGATGACGTTGCCGTGGCGACCGTTTTTTTGCAAGTATCAAATATGAGAAAATTACAGAAACACCGATATTTCTATAACAATAATTGATCAAATACGACTGCCATGCCAATGTCCGTGCTTTTCTCACAACAGTCTTAATTTTATTGTATTCTTCCACATATCTATCTGACTAATATCTAACTAATACGCCACAAAATACTCTATAGACTTTAAATGCACATTTCTCAAGATTTTGTTCCGAATAGTGTGATGACTCACATTATCAGACATTGGATATTCGTAAAATAGACAAGAAATTGAAACAGCTTTAGAAAATGCATGGAACCGGCTTTAAACATAGACGATAAAGATCGTAGAAAGTTACAATTTCACCATGTGAATGGTTCTCCCAGATGCGTATTCATTAGGGCAGTGGTATAGTGTGGGGTTGGGCGTTATTGTTCATCTCTGCAGGAGGTCTTGGAGAACAATGGCGATCGTAGGCAGAACAATGGCGCTTGTAGGCACACAAAGGAACTGGTATGTGAGAAAAATGGCGCTCAGCCACACGATTTAGAGATTGGAGAACAATGACGAATCTATATTTAGTATATGTGAATCATGGTAAAACCCCGTTGTCCATCCAATTTCTTGCTGAAAATTTTAACACCTAAAAGTTTGGTATTTTACATTTTAACTTAATAGTGCTTCCCCCCTTCCCCCCCCCCCCCCCCCCCCACCCCCTCTGTTGCCCCTCCGTGGTACTGTGGTATGTAAGGTAATATAATAGAGTTTAAGAGGTGGTCTGATAACGGAGGTCGTAAGAGGAGGAGGAGGGATGAGGTATACTAGTGCACTTGTTTACATGTCGGCAATGCGCGTTATTGATGTACGAATATTTTGAAAATAATTTGACTGTGGGCTTAGCAACAACTTTCGATCAAATCGTTCCCAAAATATTTAGTGAATATTTTGAAAATAATTTGATTGCAGTGTTAACATCAACTTTTGCTCAAATCGTTTCCAAAATATTTAGCAGGATCCGTAGATGCCTAGAATGACTGTAGAGGTGGTCGCATAATTGAGGTCGGACGAGTGAGGAGGAGGAGGGATGAGGTAGGCTAACGCGGCCGAGCTCTGCCTGGTACGAGGGATGAGGTATATTAACATACTTGTTTACAAGGCGTCATCCGGCAATGCACGTTAGTGTTGTATGAATAATTTGAAAATTTGACTGTGGTGTTAGCAACATTTTCTATCAAATCGTTTCCAAGATATTTAGTAAATATTTCGAAAATAATTTGACAGCGGTGTTAGCATCAACCTTTGCTCAAATTGTTTCCAAAATATTTAGCCAGGATGTAGATCTCTGGAATGTCTGCAACACCTCGCCAGTCAGCCAGTTAAAGGTAATAAAACTAGGAAAAATTAACATGTCCGGGTATACACAGTATGAATGCATTATCAGTACCTATTCAATGAGACCTCGACAACAAAAATAATATAGTTGGCTAACCATTGCCTCGACATTGTGGCCGCAACCACCCACTACATTTACCGACCATCACGACCACCATCACCACTACTAACACGACCACCATCACCACCATCACCATCCCTCTATAACCACCAGCACCACTACCAACTAAGCAGCAACACCCACTACCGAGTATTAAACCCACCATCATCATACACCACAACACCTATTTCCACCAACTGCCAACCCCACCGCCATCACCACCAAGTTCAACAGCACCCACTCCAACTTGTATATCGAGGGATGGGGGGGGGGGTGCGGCTCGGAAGCTGCACTCATCAAATCAACATGCACATAAAGAACCAATGTTTTATTTGTATCCATATTTTTACATTGAAGAAAATATTACATACGATAAAACATATAGTTACTGTAGCATAAGCAAATAGTCAATGTTCTGGAGATCCATTTATCGATGCCTGATTCCTTATGGATCAGATCCATCACCGACAGAATCATTATCATTATCATCAGCATCTAGATAGTTCCTTATGTACTTCTTGATCAGAAACTCTTTTTCGAAAAGCTGAGAAGACTGCTTCATCGTATGCGTACCACTCGGTGATAAAATCTTTAGTTTCCCGATGAATTATTTTAATGAGCGTAGAGTTCTGCAATCTTCTCCACTGGAACATTATGTCTATACACTGTGTAACTAAAGCATCAGCATACACGGAAATAGACACATTGCCTACATCATTTGGGTCTGTGTTCACATCACCACCCTCGTCTTCTAAACCTGATTGTTCAGCGTCTAAGACCTGCTTAATATTTTGGAATATGGTAAATAGTTCCTCATTGCCTATGGCTTCATTTTCATCTTCACCTTCATCTTCACACTCAGACTCTGCTGAGTAATGACTGGCTTCATTCTCTGACTCCGCTGGCTCATCATCTTCACTATTCATCTCTGTCATTTCTTCATCATCACTGTCTAGATTTTTGCTATCTTCATTGTTATGGAATCGGATCGTATGCTGCTTCAGGTCATTTGACCTATTAAAAGTTGAATCATATTCAAAACATTTATGTCTCCGCATATTGATTATAGGATAAATCCAGCAAGTATTCAAGTTAAAAGGTTCCTCAAAGAAATATGACTGCCTAAGGCTACCTAACTACTCTGCAGCTACATGTCCAACCACTTTGCGATGTCTAAACTGGAATAAGAAAAGGGATTGAATTTGTACTATTTATAGGATTATATGTACTGCGGCAGCAAATCCGCAGCATGTGCCCGCAAACTGCAACATGCGGCAAGAAATTCTGCAACATGCAGCCACAAATCTGCAACATGCACCCGCAACTCTGCAACATGCGGCCCCAAATCTGCAACATGCGGCCCACATGTGGCAGCACATGTACGCATGCATTTTGGCACATATGTGTGTTCAGGCATGTACATACACTTATTGCCATCTATAACATGCGCCCACAAATCCACAACATGTGGCCGCAACTCCGCAACATACAGCCGTAATCCGCAACATGTGGTCGCAATCAACACCATGCATCCCGGCATGCATTTTGGCATGTATGTGTGTTCAGGCATGTAAATACACTTATTGCCATCTACAACATGTGCCCGTAAATCTGCAACATGCGCTCGCAAATTTGCAACATGCTGCCGCAATCTGCAACATGCTGCCGCAATCCACAATGTGTACCCGCAAATCCGCAACATGTGGTCACAAATCCGCAAACATGCGGCCACAAATCCAAACATGTGCCCACAAATCTGCAACATGCTGCCACAATCCACAACATGCGGTCGCACTCCGCAACATGCGCCTGCAAATCCGCAACATGCGGCCCGCATGCAACAGCACATGTACGCATGCATTTCGGCATGTAGGTGTGTTCAGGCATGTACATACACTTATTGCCATCCGCAACATGCGCCGGCAAATCCGCAACATGTGCCCGCTAATCTGCAACATGTGACTGCAATCTACAACATGCTGCCTCGATCCACAATGGTGTGGTGGTAGTTGGTGGTGGTGCTGCTGCTGGTGCTAGTGGCGCTGGTGGTGCTGAAAGTGGTGGGTGATCGTGTTGATTCTGGTGGTGGTGGTGGGTGTTGGTGATGATGATGATGATGTGGTGGGGGTGGTTGGTGGACGCACACAGGTACAACATATAACTAGCAGTATCACATATTAGCATGTGTGCATACGAGTGAGACCTGCATTAAACCTTCATTGACATACCCTCTCCAACCTATATACCATTTTTCAGACACTGCGCTCTCACACATTCTGACCACAATGTCTGGACAAATGGATATCTGTCAGAGTCAGCCATTCTGATGATAAATTTTGAAAAACAGTCTTCTCTGGATCTGCAAGTATGAATATGAAGAAATTCGCTATTGGTTTGTGGGTGGGTTGGTGTTAGTGGTGGGGTTAATGCATGGTGTTGGGTGTAGGTCGTCGTGGTAGTGGTGGTGGTGCTTAGTGGTTGGTGGTGGATATCGGTATTGGTGGTAGTGGCGGTTGTGGTGAAGGTGCTGTTTGGTGGTGTTGATGATGGTGGTGGTGATGATGGTGCTTAGTGCTTGGTGTTGTATGACTGTACTGGTGGTAGTGGTGGTGCTAGTGGAGGCTGTGGTGAAGGTGCTGGGTGGGTGGTTGTGGTGATGCTGGTGGTGGTGATGGTGTGTGTTGGTGGTGATGACGGCGGTGGCGGTGGTGATTCTGGTGGTGGTGGTGCTAGTGGCGGTGGTGCTGAAGGTGGTAGGTGGGTGGTGGTGTTGATGCTGGTGGTGGTGATGGTGGTGTGTGTTGCTGCTTTGTGGTGGTGGTGGTGGTGCTGGTGCTAGTGGCAGCGGTGGTGAAGGTGGTGGCTGGTGGTGTTGAAGCTGGTGGAGGTAGTGGTGGTGGTGGTGGTGGTGGTGGTGGTGGTGGTGGTGGTCGTGGTGGTGGTGGTTGGTGGGGGTGTTTGCTTGCGCAATGTCTAGACAAATGGATAGCCAGCACTGCCTGTCATTCCAATGATACATTTTCAAAAATAGTCTTCTCTAAGTCTACAAATATGAATATGAAGAAAATGGAAATCTTCTTAAAGAAATTCGCGGGTTAACGGGTTAAGAAAGTCCATAGCGCCCATGTAATGGTGTAAGATGAGGTGGTCACTTAGGGCTGGACTGATTTATATAGTAAACACATGGTTATAACGTATCACTGCTCGGTAGCCAAAAGGATATATTTATATTTGTAGTAAACGACCATCTCTGATTATGCTACTATGCTCGTAATATTGCTCTTAATTGTTGAATCTTTATACATCGGTAAACAACAATAGCCAGTGAGCAGGTGCATGCTTTATTATCGAGTTTTTTTAAACTCTCGGAGAGGACATCTAGTATTGTGTGCTTGGAACGAGATGGGTGGTGCTTTAACATTCTTTCATTATTCCTTAACACGTGTCATGTGTGTAACTCGATTAAGGACAGATCTCACGGCTAATGCGACACTGATGAATGGTAAAACTTTATGTCATACACAACAAATAATCTGTTTATCATACAGAGTGATCCGCTTGACAAACAATTCCATAAACGTGTGTCACCCTCAGAGACATAATGCAGACATTTTACAAAACGACTGACGCTATTGCAAACACTATTTCTACTATTAAGTATTTAAAAACAATTTAGACAGAAGGTCAGCTAAGCCACCAGTCAAATCGTTTTTTCAAAATATTCAGCATGTACATAATTTACTAATACAGATTTTTGGCTTAAACGCATCGTGACAACGGAATTTCGCACCAGACAAAGTAATTGGGTGGTGTTGCAGCTAAATATTTAGGAAACGATTTGATCATGTTAAGACAAATTATTTTCAAAATATTCGTACGGTACAATTATCTGTAAACATTTACTGGTAGATAGTCGGGCTAAAAACATAATAAAACATATGACGACGCAGTGATTAAAGGGATCTACTGATAAATATTTCGAGTAATGATTTTTAATAATGACACAGGCAGTCACATTATTTTCAAAATATTTGAACATCGTGCATACCTTGTAAACATGTACGCTAGCATCACCCTCAAAACCAACCAGCAACATCAACTGAGGAGGAATACTATAGCATTCCGCCTCAACTGACGCAGGCAGTCAAATTATTTTCTAAATATTCGTACATCGTGCATTCCCTTTTAAACAAGTACGCTAACATCGACCTCAAAACCAACTTCTACTGAGCAAGAATGCTAGCCTCATCAGACTCCTACTCCTCACCCTCGTCATAGACCTCCCTTATCAGACTACCTCTTAAACTCTATTTTACCTCGTATTATCAGAACACCTCTTACACTCTATTATTTTCATCTTATATACGACAGTACCACGGAGGGCGACAGAGGGGGCATGCGCCGCTAAGTTAAAACGTAAAATGTCAAACTTTTAGGGGTTAACATTTTCAGCAAGAAATTGGACGCACAACGGGGTTTTACCATGATTCACATATACTAAATATAGATTCTCAAGCGTGGGCGGATGATCGTCATTGTTCTCAAATCTCTAAATCGTGTAGCGCTGAGCGCCATTGTTCTCACATACCTGTTCCTTTGTTTGCCTACGAGCGCCATTGTTCTGCCTACGAGCGTCATTGTTCTCCAATACCTCCTGCAGAGAAGAACAATAACGCCCAGCCCCACACTATACTACTTAGGGCATCTATTCCCCTTGATATTATTATAAGAACAATTGAAGAGAATGTGCCCTTTCATCGAAAATTATTAAGAATGAATGAAAGCTGTTCTCGTATCATGCATATACTACCTTATATGAGGAAAGAGGAGAAAGCTTTGTTCTCGGTTACCCTTAGCGACAGAACAAGCATGGCAATGGCTGACGCAAAATCAATATGTGCGCTTAAAAGAGGACCAATTCACATATAAGTGTTAATTTTGTAGATCGTGGATTCTAGCAACCAACTGGATCTTTTGCTTCGTTAATCTATTTTAAGGCATATTTAAAATAATGTAGAATCCAATCTGTCAGTCAACTATCTGACGTTTTGGTCAGTGGACATTTCCACCGTGCGCATCCATCATATACCGGCATACTCAACTACATGACATATAGAAGGACACCACAATCAATGATGTCATTAGGACGTGATGAATGACGTAGATGTGTATGCATAGTTGAAGACGGACTATGCGTTGTTGTACGAATTGTATGTCTTTACTATTTAATAAATATCCTGTTGAATATTTTGAAACTAATTTGGCTAGTCCGTCACTGGGCAGCAACAACTGCCCGATCAAATTAGTTACAAAATAGTCAACAGCTTAACTGCATAGTTTTCAGGATCGATTAATCCCAACAAGACGAAGTGTGGATGGAGATTACCTAGCGATGGGCTGGGCATAACTAAAACAGGAAAATCCCGTTACCTCTCTTGCTGACGTTACAATGACAAAGATGTAGCTACATCAAGTATTCATAGAAAAGTCCGTCACTAAATAAACAGTGCGAATTGCCTGGCTTTAATGAATTTACAATATAATAAACCCTACCGTAACTATTTTGAAACTTATTTTCCTGACGACTGTTGCTACTATAGGCAGCTACACTCTCCATTGACATTAGTTTCAAAATAGTAAACTGATTACCTGTATAGTTACATTGAAACTGAGATTCTCGTGTGCAGGATTCAAAGCGTTAAATGGAGCCAACACGCGTGAAAATTTGGCGGAGTCTACCTAGAAATGGGCGTGGCATAGCTAGAAATGGACTACTCTATGAGATTTAAATTGGCTTCCTGGAACATGCTTAATCTAAGAATTAAGCAATTTACCTTACAAGGAATTCGTCCCATTGGGACAAATTTCACGATCTGCTGCTGCGTAAATCTTGATGTTTGTCAAGAACGCGTCCAGTCTGACTAAAACAGTCAGAACACATACTGGTCTGTCTGATGTGGAACCATTAATGAGTGAAATATTTACACAATATATTTTTCGTCTGAATTCACCTTTCCAGTTTATCCATCGATCCCCTGACATCATGTGACGTCATCTGACGTCATCCGACTTCATCCGACTTCATAAGTAACCCTTCGCACCCCGAGGTCCCAGGATTGCAATTTTAAAATTACCATTACAGGTAAGCTGTTGGGTATTTTGACACTAATTTGTCAGGAACCTGTCGCTGCCATAGGCAGCGACAGCTCGTCGCCAAATTAGTTTCAAACAGCTCAACAGATTATTTATAAAATCGTCAATGAATTTGGTGTGTTGGCCTTTCGCGTTCAAAGAGGTGACGGGTATGATGACGGCATAATCATTACGTCATGAATGATTCGAAATAGTCCATCTGTAGCGCTTAATAGGCCGACATAGTGTACGAATCGTATATCTTTGCCGTTTAATAAACATTATAATGAATATTTTGAAACTAATTTGACTGGACGCTGTTGCTGCCATAGGCAACAGCGCCCAGTCGATTTAGTTTCAAAATATTTAACAGCTTACCTGAATACTATCTGGAAACTGATAGTCCGAGAGTTAATGGATCGATCGATCCCAACACGAGCGAGGTGAGGTTGGGGCATAGCAAGTGATGGGTGGGGCATAGAAAAAACTGGAAAGCTCAATTGTCAACAAGAGTACGCCTGTATATGGATTGTTGATGATAATTCTGTAGATCTAGCATGAATGGTCATCAAAGTAAATATCGCTTGTGGGATAAAAGTGGCCAAATTTGGATCATTTTTGCGTTCACACTTTGGAAAATCAAATCTACAACTACGGGATTTACTTCTAGCTATTACTTTGCTATTTCTAGCCAAAACATCGTGGACTTTCTCGACGTATTTGGATCGATTTTAACACCGTTTCTACCGAATCCTGCCAAAATTGGCCGCTGTAGCGGTTTTGAATGATGTCAATTTGGGTCTGTAATGGTTGTGAATAATGTCCAGTTGTAGGTCCAATGAAGCCTACTTTTGAAAAGTTACCAGTTGAATGACTGGTTTTTTCAAAAAGCAAATATTTAAAATTGTTGGTGAAATTTAGTCATTAAAGGGCTAACTGTGCATTCTCAGAATCTCAAGTGCAATGTAACTATAAAGGTAAGCAGTTGCTATGGCATCAAAAGCTCCCAGTCAAATTAGTTTCAAACAGCTCAACAGAATATGTATAAAATCGTCAAGGAATTTGGTGTGTTGGCCTTTCGCGTTCAAAGAGGTGACGGGTATGATGACGGCATAATCATTACGTCATGAATGATTCGAAGTAGTCCATCTGTAGCGCTTAATAGTCCGACATATTGTACGAATCGTATATCCTTGCCGTTTAATAAACATTATGTTGAATATTTAACAGCTTACCTGAATACTTTTCTGGAAACTGATAGTCAGAGAGTTAAGGGTTTCTTTCATAATATTCGTTAGAATAACTATGTAACAATGTAAATAACTATGTAAGTTCATAAATGTTTATGCACTTGAAAATTCATCAAAGACATACAATTTAAAGACTTTCTTCACCGGATATTGCTACCTGCGTCAGATATACGTGGATGGCAGATTGGATCCCACAATTTAGAACCTCAGTTCTGTATTCACAATCGTATCGTCATAGGCTCGGTTTTGTTAGGTCGTGTTCACACGAGAGAGTCGATCCGGAATACCGCCGTACAGCAATATGGCGTTATTGCTGATTACGTCTTTAGTGAGAACACGGCCTTAGGTAAGTAACATTTTGAGAAGCACGCGTGGTGTTTATTCATATGTGGTGACTAGCTGCATGTGCGAAACATATTGCATAGGATTGTTGTATCCAAAATACGTGTGGTGTCTATATAAACGGTTGACTTTCCACCACCTCTCGATAAGGACAACTATAGTGCCACTACAGACCCTCTGCTGTCATTTGCGTTGACTGTATTTGGCAATGTATGGTAATTAGAATCATTTAAAGCTGTGGCGTGGTCTCACTAGTGAGTTACTGAGGAATAACGCCATAATTCGGCATGACGTTGTTCCTGATTATGTCTCTAGTGAGAAGACGGCCTTAGACCTCTCTAGAAATAGAGTAATATATGGAGCAATAGAATCCAGGTTTCAAATATTCATTTGTTGCGCCGCGCATATGTTATAAGTCAGCCCGTCGGTCGCTTGGTCAATCTGTCGGTCAGTTTATCGGTCATTCTGTCAGTCAAATTTTACAATTTTTAGCAAAGCCGTCTACGTTGCAACTATTGCGCCTTCACGCGCCTTTCAAGGATAGTTGACGCGTTCAACTCCGCATCAGCAGTATCAAGCAATTTGCATTCTCGAGTTAAATTTACCTCGCGATAATGGCAACGGAAGCAGTGGTAGCAGCCGCAGCAGCAGCAGCAGCTGCAGAAGAGACAGCGGCACCAGCAGTAGCAGAAGTAGCGGCAGCAGAGGCAGCAGCCGCAGCAGCAGTAGCAGCAGTAATAGTAGCGATTCCCTCCTTGACCCACACGATAAGGAGCCCACACAACTCATTATCATTGGGCCACAACTAAGCTTAATCCGGCTTTGTCCAGTGATGAACTTTAATCAATATCGTGATGTAGACGAACCGAGTGCCCTTATGTTATCCACACACGTGAACAAATATCACACGTGTTATCGTGGGGTAATCATGAACGATGTGACTGCGGACGAAGAAGAATCGAATATAATTGATTTAGTGATACAAACTACTCCTACGTTTGACAGGGTAAAGGTCGTTGTCAGAACAGTTGCTTTATCGTCAGTTACCCTACTTCTTTGCAGAGTTCTGCTGTGACCGTAGGTCAGTTTTTCAGATACTTAGACGGTGTTCTCTATGTCAATGATGATTCGATATCAATCTCCGCCCAGATTGTGTGCGCGTTGGATTCGATTTGAAATCTTGACACTTGAATTTCCAGACTCTACGTTCAAGGTAACCATTAAGACGTAATCAGTCCAGAATACTGATTCTTGTCAAATTGTTTTCAAAGTATTCAGCAGTATATTTGTTAAATTCTAAAATTACAAAATACATAAAAAGCAGACGCCTTCCTGACAGACATCTACCACCGCGCCATTTTTATTGTGGCGTCTGCGGACAGGTGAGGTAATGGACCTTTATACTTTTCGTTATGCCACGCCCATCTCTATTTAAGCTCCACCCACACCTCGTCCGTTTTGGGATTGATCGATCTCTGAGCTCCCTGACTATCGATTTCCAAAAAACTATACTGGAAGTTGTTAACTATTTTGAATCTAATTTGATGGGCCACTGTATGGCAGCAACAGCGTCAACATAATATGGTTTAAATTGTAAAGACATACAATTCGTACAACGTATCGTACTATTAAGCATTAACGACGGCTTATCTCGAATCATTCACACGACACGTAGTCGATTATGGTGTCATATGTCGTCATATGATAGCCGGATAAACTTGGAAAGCTCATTGATTATGACGGCCATTACTTGAGTGAAAGATCCTACTCGCCAATGGATTGATCGTGTATTGCAGTACTGGTGTCATTGTTTATGTAATTATCACCAGTCAACCTGTCCCACTGGCGGTGGAAGGTGGTTAAATCATGCCATAATAAATGTTGCCATCAAGCAATTACAGAGCACATGGCGGCAATAAAACATTGATTTGCATACATTTTGAGCCAGCATACCGCATCGGTAATATAACTGATTGACGTGTGTGTACGCGCGCAATCCAACAGATTAGATTTCCCTTTATGACTGACCCAACAATGTGATGACGGTATTTATTAAAATCCCCGCCGGATGAAGGGAAAAGAGCGCATTTCTTATACCATCCAAGCAATAGTGCGCAAAATACGTGCCTGGTTTATCTAAGCAATCTTGCAATGTAAAAAATCGACACGAGGTCTTCTTCAGGTTCCACAAACGACTTTCATTATACCCTGCAAATTGCCAAGGGAGATAATTCGCAAATGTGTTATTAGATGTGTGCGTGTTGGTTGAGAAATTGTCTTTAGTGTTCAAATAATTAATGGAAAAGCTCACAAATGTGTGTTACTGCCTCGAAATATATTTATATATATACTTCATTGAGCATATCATGGTGTTCCATATTCTCGCAGTAGCTACCACAATCGACTATCACAATAAAATAAATTAATATTCTCTGATTCAAATGCTGTTGTGATTTGAATGTCAGTCCTACTTCCCCAATTGCTCACAACATCTAATCCAATGTTGTGCAGATGAAAGGTGTTGTGTCACCTCGGGAAAACGCCAGAGTAGCTGGTCGTATTTCAGAGAGGCTGGCCATATTCTCGCGGTAAACGCAGAACAATAACTACGGTGGACTAGCGTAGTCAAAACACAGAAAAAAATATCAAGCCTGCTTTTCAGATTAAGAGTTTTCTACAAAACGCTATCATTTCTTTGAAAATCGATCACAATCGTGTTGTCTTATACCATATGCCGTAGGGCATGCCATTGTTTGTTTATAAGACACGTGATTGGGAAACCCCTAAAATAATTACATGATAACGTGTAATGACGTAGAGACTTTCTGAGCTTATTATAAATGGTGGCCCTTATTTTTTCCATACACTTTAATCGTCCAACAGCGAGGCGGAATCGCCGATCACGGATCTTGATGATTTCACTGGCATACATAAATTAGCAGACAATATGTTTCAGTCAGCTAGAAATTTTATTTATTAGATTTTTGTGAATTAGTGATGCGTTTTGGAAGTAGGGTATATGCGCATATATATTAATATCGACGCTATTTGTACATTGTAGTTTTCTATTTTACTCACTAATAAGAGGGGGAATTTTTTTTAAAAGGTTGTTTGCGTTACTTGTTACAGCAACGCCATGGAAAACAGCCCGTATGGGGGAGGGGGGCGTGGGTTATTAGTTATAGCAACAGATCATATTGCCGCGAGAATAGGGAACCCGCGAGAATATGAGACGGGAGTATACTGTTATTTCAGACTACCTATGGCTACAATAATGGAAAATGGCAGTGCGTGTAATATTCGGTGCATCTATGAAAATTGACTTCTAATGTCCTGCTAACACGCAACGTGGTATTGAAACAGTGCCTCTTGACCAAAGGCGAGTTCAAGTTTAATCTAAAACAGAAAAATCCATTACTCACTGTTATCATCGAAACTGTGTCGCAGGAGACGGAAATGATATGGATGAAAACAACAATTGCAATGGACCTTTCCAGTTTTAGCTATGCCCCGCCCATCTCTATCTAAGCTCCACCCTCGCCTCGTCCGTGTTGGGATTGGTCGATCTCTCACGTCCCTAACTATCAATTTCCATAAAAATATACAGGGCATCCGTTACATATTTTGAAACTAATTTGACTGGGCGCTGTCGCTGCCTGTAGCAGCGACAGCTTCCAGACAAATTAGTTTCAAAATAGTCAACAGAATATGTATTAAATTGTGAAGACATGGAATTCGTACAACGTGTCGGACTATTAAGCTTTAAAGATGGGCTATATCGAGCCATGCATGATGTCGTGATTATACCATCATCACACACTTCACTTCGTCTATTGTGATGTCATATGACGTGATATGATGGATGGATGAACTTGGAAATGGCCATTGTATCGCATAAACGCAATGGTCAGACGTTGAAATCATATCACGCCAAATACAGGGAACGTTCTGAAGCACTACAAGGAAAGCCAGAATATTGCCTATTTCAAAGTGAACGTGGTTACATATCTGAGTGAATCACACACACACGCTTTGATGTATGTAGGTGTACATGCAAAATGGTTGTTTATGCGATAAAATGCGTAAGGTGCATATGACTTAAATGCCATTTGTAGAAACTCAGCGCAATTGTTGACATTGATTATTGGGAGCATAGACATTGGTGAGACTAAACGACTTACGAGATTGCATATGCGAAGGAAGGCGAAAAACAATCTGAGAAGATTATTTTTGAGAATTTACCACTGGAATGACTGGCTCGATAACCGAGCCAGCCATTCCAGTGGTACATTTTCAAAAATAGTCTTCTCTTAGCCTGCAAATGGACATTCAATAAGTACATATTTTGATTTTTTGAACAAATTTAGTCATTAAAGTGTTAAACCACATGGATGCCACGCGTGTTTTCAAATTAGAAGAAACGAGAGTCTTATACAGCTACGAAGCTGGACATCTGTTCCGATTTAAGTTTCGGTTTAACAATCATTAATATTTCTCGTGCATCTCACAACAATCATTCACGAAATGACGTCACTACGTGATTCTCATGACAAATTGAAGACAATGACTCCATATGGCGAAGTTTGCAACTAAGGAATTCCAGAATATTAAAAAATATACAAAGATGATACACTCCTAAGATTACGCAGGAATCCGTTGGAATGGTGGTGGAATAGTGATACAACATGATGCGTAATTTAACCATGTGGACCATTAATTCTTAGAATCTGAATGTCAAGGTACCTCTACTGGTAAGCTGTTGAACATTTTGAAAATAATTTATCTGGGAGCTGTTTCAATAAGTTTCAAAAGATTCAACATAATATTTATTACATTGTAAACACGTTTTCGAATTCGGGCGTTTGGGTTCAAATTCTTAAGAAATACATACAACTGAATTTCGCGCTGCCTCAAATAAATCAGCGTCGCTGATTATGCCCATGTGTAGACCCCATAATGAGTTAGTAAAAATCACCCTCAGTGTTCATACATGTATAGTGTGCTGTCTTGAAATGCAATTAGAACAACCTAATGTAATTCATATCACACTCAGCGATGGCCGTGGTGGCAATACATGCGTTGTCAATTGTTAGGCTTTAAAATGGGCAATGCCAACTGTGTCTGGATATGGCTGTCAGATAATGAAAGTGACAGAGCTAACAACCCCTTGCGAGACACTAATTAATACGATGGTTAGTAAGTGTTATTCCACAATGGGCCACAGGCCCTTGAGAGCGTATACATTGTAAATATGCGGATACTAGTGTAGGTATAAACTATCATCGTACCATATACATAATTCATTTCCATTCACATATACATACAACATAGCGATACATTAACATATATAAATAGATATACACAGTACTCATCTTACAGTTGAAAGAGATCCAAAAAGTATTTTCATCATTATCCAAAGACATGGACTTTTCGTAGAATCGTGTCCACGACACAGGCTACCTGGAGTGTTGCCCCCTTCCTATGGTGTGAGCCATATGGAAAACGCAACAGTACTGGGAATCAGTATCGCGGACACGAGTCCACGGGAATTCCAATACGTTCATGTTTTGCATCAGCCTATCAAACGTGTATTGATTGTACGAGGTATTGCCCTTTAAATTGGTAACATAGACCCGGATGTTGTTGAATATTTTGGAATTGAATCGATAGAGGGCCGTTGCTGCAAAAGCTAGCGGCTACTCTCAGTCGAGTCAGCCTCAAAACATCCGACAAGTTAGTCATTACATCAAACAAAATAAATGGATTATTTAACATAATGTATTCGGTACATAGCCGTCTGGATGTATACATTTCTACGCCATACATGGGCATGTTGTTGTTAAATGAGATAACTGTAGAATGTAAAGGTTTTTCAATTGACAATTGGTCCATGGGCATCTCTCCTCGTTTCCTGGCACACGAAATGGAGACGAGGAGTGAGACATGGTTCCTCCACCCCAAAACACCCCCATTCCGCACCAATTGCCCATGATCATCTCTCCTCGTTTCCTGGCACGAAAAAGAACGAAATGGAGACGAGGAGCGAGACATGCCCCCACCCCCACCGCACACCCTCCCCACCCAACATTCCCCACCAAGCGTACACATATATGCATCACACTAAACTGTCTTTATCTAGACATTGATGTGCGCATGGGAAATGTAACCAAACTGGATGGTTTTTCTATTATGGCATGCTGTGTTCTATTAATTTTAGATATTGTGATAGCCGTGCTACTAGCGTACACACATGCTCTGATCCAACTATATCCGTGCCATCCTTTTGGAATTATTGACGACTGATTGCAATGCTGCTACTAAGTGTTTCAATGAATTGGTGTAGAGTTGAGCCATATTTGAACGTTTTCAGTGTATCCATCCATCATGTGCTGGCATGGTCAACTACGTGACGTGTAGTGTGACGTCATAATCAAGTACCGCATGCATGACTTAATGTATCCCGTCTTAAACGCGTAATAGTCTGACACGCTGTACGACATGTATGTCTTTCTTATTTAATAAACATTCGGTTGAATATATTGAAACTAATTTGACTGGGCGCTGCTGCTGCCATAGGCCGCAATAGCACCTAGTCACTTTAGTTTCAAAATATGCAACAGCTTACCTGTATAGTTTTCTAACTAATTTGACTGGGCTCTGTTGCTGCCATAGCACCCAGCCACATTAGTTTCAAAATAATCAACAGCTTACCTACATAGCTTTTGGGAGATTCAGATTCGCATAGTGCATGACTCGATTGATTACTTCATGGGTAAAGTGTGGGCGGAGCTTAGCTAGAGATGGGCGGGGCATACCCAAACCTGGCAAGTTCAATTGCCGTATTCTCTCAAGCAATATGTATGTATCTACTGTTGCGAATAACCTCTAATACTGAAGTGAATATTATCACACGTATGCTCATATTATGCCGATAATGATTTGGTCAACTGGGCCATGGCGTGCCTGCCTTTCGCAGGCCACGACAATGACGACTGCAACTCTGGTACAAATGGGCGCCAAATGATGATTACAAAGTCTTCCTCGACCACGTTATTACATACTATTCTTAACTGAAGTGAATATAAAAATGGTCTATCAATGGCGCTTAACCAGGATTGGGTCGAGTTCCTTCAACTGATATGAGATTAAACAGCAGCCGTGTTTATTGTAGATTCAGCTCACGTCTTTCTCCGCAATCGGCGTACTATCGATGCAGAATCTCCGAATCTAGAGTTCGTAGATTTATGTGTGGGTGAATCTGATTCAGAATGGTACCATTGTGCATTTCAATTGATCGTCCAACCATGTTCCCACTGGAATCCTTTTCTAAATATTTGTATTAATAACATTCGTTCTCTCTGGAACCCATCGTTTCTGTTATCGTGGCTGTGTGGGGGGAGGTCGGCTGGGTTTTGGCTGGGGTGGGGATTCAATATGGAACGTGGTGCATCATGGAGTAATCAGCGGCAGTTCATGAGTGTCATTTCGTCAGTGTAGGCACAATAAAAGTAACAGTATTTAATTTAGATTTATCACATGTCTTCACTGGATGTAAATAGCATTTTAAAATGGTACTATAGAGCTGCGCAATGGACCTTTGCAGTTTTACCTCTGCCCTGTCGGTCTCTAGCTAAGCTCCACCCACACCTCGCTAGTGTTGGGATCGATTGATCCTTAAACTCAATTTCAAGAAAACTAGACGGGTAAGCTGTTAAATAGTTTGGACCTAATTTGACAGGGTGCTGTTGCTGACCTGTCAACGTAGTCTCAACATATTCGAACTCCCAATCATCGAGATATAATTTGGCAAGATTGTTTTTCCACCCCAATCCACTAAGCATTTCGTTCTGAAACATCTCCATAGAAAAGTCCCCATCGAGACATATCTCTCATTGAGATTGACTCACTTCAGAAATTGCGTTCGTTATTTCTGTAGCTGTCAAATCTCGGACTTGGGCAAAGATAACGTGGATCAGGGTGTTTAGAGCAGGGTGATTTATCGTGACCCTACTGTAATCTTGAGGCGATACAGTCATACTAGCGTAAAACCGCTCTAATATTCTTTGGAATATAGAGTGCACACACACCAAAACTTCAACCACATTCCTGTACTAATGATGTCCAGATTAAAGTTGACGGAGTAAGAATTTTCTGTAATATTAAAATGCCTGGACTGAAAGGTGTGCGTGAGAGTTATATCATACATATCCTCGATGTCTTTCGTGTCGTATCAAGGCTCAGCGGTTACAACGTCATCAGAATGTCTGCAACAACCTCAACCCCAGAATTCACACCCTCTACAGCGCTAACCCCTCCCCCGACCATATTAGCGTTCATGGTCGTATCATTATTATTATTTTCAAATACATTAACTCGACAGGCTTGCGCCGATTTATTTTTGCAATTCTTGTAATTAGTTTTACTAGTTTTCTTAACAGGTGTGTAGGGAGTGCTAACAGAGTTTCGAGATGTGGGTGGGGGTTGCTAGTTGCCTGTGTTGGGTTAGTGGCGGTATGGCCCGGGTGTTCGACTTGGCTAGGGTGGGATGGGAGTTGGTACCTACCTGGTGTGGGTTTGATAGGGCGGGGTGGGGGTTGGTAGCTGTTGTAGTGTTTTTTAGCTAACGAGGGTGTGATGGGGTTATGTAGCGTTAGCGTTGTTGGAGATCGTTGACTCGAATGGTCTCCAAGAGTTTACAACAGTATTTGAACGTGTAGAGTTTTGGCCAGGAAAATAGGGGTTGCGGGAGTTTAATGGGGGAGGTTACCAGTTGATAATGGTGGACCATGGCTAAGAGTTCTGCATTGCTTGGACTGCGCATTAAAATAGCTATATTACGTTGCAGTGCATCGTCGTCTTCAGAATTAGAACCAGTGTGAAGATCTTGGGAGATATTTTGGTCTTCAAAACTATGAAAATAAAATTATCTCCCAACATCTCCACAGAGGTTATGGTATTTAAAACAGGTTCGCTCAATACCTCACCAGACTCCTTTGCTATGTCATCATTTAACTTCGAAGACTCTGGACCCCTCTCAGCCTCGCCATTCCTCGAGACAGCTAAAGTGTATCCAGGGTTCGATTATCCTGAAGCCTGAATTGGCATCATCGTCATTGTCATGGCCATCGTCATCATAGTCATCGTCCTGGGCGATGACGGAGCTGATGTCGCTCCACTCGCCATCGCCGACCGAGTAAATCAATGGTGATACACATCTAACATTAGAAAACCTACAACATAATGACGATAATAACGATAATAACCCTAATACCGATACTAATAATAATAATAATAATAATAATAATAATAACACTAATAATAATAATAATAATAATAATAATAATAATTACCTCAATCGCGACTGGGGAGTCTTCTATCAGTATAAGGTACTCCGATACAACTCCGTAGTTAACAACACTGTTCTGTCTAGGTGGCGACACAATCTCTTCAACTTCAGCCATAGCTCTAGTATTCTCCATTTTAGTAAAGTCCAAAATGTGGTTACAAAACAACTGCGAGGCTAAGCTTTTGAAAGTAAGTATACACTTTTGAAACGTGAGCGTTTGAATGAGTTTCGCTTCGATGAGCAGTTCTTATATAGGTCTGGCAAGAATGTTCACTTATAAGCTGATGATTTACTAGACATCCATAACAATCATGCGCAGCCATCAAGTGTATCTTCTCACACAGCTTGAATGCGAATAATTCCTGGCTGATCTTTTGCACATGATCCTTAGGACAATAATGGTGTGACTGACACATAGTTTTACAGTACTGACACAGTTTGTCGGTATCATCATCGACGAGATTAAGTTTATCACAGTATTTAGCGTCCGAAGTAAGTGAGCCATGATTAGACATCTCTATGGAATCGCTAGTGGATGGATTGTTACTAGTGTTCTCTTTTATTTTTTCACGTCGTAAAAGCACTGAGGTATCGTGCTAAACAGTGTGTCACCACATTAGGAGGCACGTAAAAGTTAGTTAATACTGCCAGCAAATACTCGCATTCTGTTTCACTAATTCCCACTCGTCATCTTGGAGCTATAAAGCACGATGTGTGGGACGTGGTTCTACGTCAGAGCAAAAAAGGAGCGTATGCCAATATATGGAAATCCGTCACAGATAGAAATGTGAACAGAATTGCCCAATGAATATGTAAATAGTACGCCTTCTTTTTTTGCGCGCACGTTTTACCGTGTCTTCGAGATCAGGTATAATTTGTAAAAGCTGTTTAAGCGCTATTATGCTGAGATATAAACCGCATTTAGTAAGATAACCGTCAGGATGAAACTGACATAGAGCAATGCACCACTTTTCACCAAAACGTATTGTTTGCGCTTTTCACGTATTACCAAGATCACACCAAAATGCTGAGTACTTTAAATATTTAAGACGCCATTATGGAGAACGTATACTCATAGCGTGAAACTGCGGTATTTATAACTCGTTAGTGGCAATAACGTACAACCGCACATGTCTTGAACACCACCTGGCGAACAATACCATAGTCACACAATGATGTACACAGAAATTTCCTCAATCTATGCCATACAGAGGCACACGTCTGTTATAATAGCGTACATAGTCACGCTTATTTTAACGTATGACACGCGTTTGTTCAATCAATGACGAACATATACACATCGGATGAACATTGTCACACCTTCTACAGCTCAACGCAAACTTTATGAGCAATAACACTGACTATTAAATGTTTAACCATTATGCTGCTGCGAGTCGCAGCACACTAAAGTCAATGAGTATTTTCACTGAATGCACAAAATATTTTGAAAACTATTTGTCTGTAAGTTCATGGCGGTTAAGCTGCCATCAACTTTCAGTCAAAATAGTTGTATGTGTGCGGTAATATAAGACCTGAAATATGATGTGAGCGGTAACTAAGCATACGTAAAGTTTGAGAAAGGCAACGATTAATGTAACTTCGCAACAATAATACTCGTAACCAATATACTATGTCTATCCCATATTCGGTTAATAAATCCTTGCTAATTTGAGACATGAGTATAATTCTTCCCGCATTAATTATACCATCTCTTAAAGTGAACCGCATGCTCCTCATAAACAATGCGCACAATCTATCCGTATAAGCGTTACACAGACTAGTGACATCATGTTAGTATAGTGTGGGCGGCGAGTGCAGCTTCAGCATTGGCGTATATGGATAAACCTGACATTGTTTATGAACTGACTGATAAAGTACAATGTTGCTATGTATATTTATACTATGCTAGTGTAACCATATGGTATTGAAAATAAATCACCCAGTTTCAAAATTCTTTGAAGAACATTTTTTGAAGACGGGTCTGAAAATCTTACTACTATTGACTGAAAGAATTCTAAATTGAGAGTTGCATGTGATCTTAGATGGGTAGCTTAGAAGTACTCTATTACTATCTGTAATGCCACCATCATTTATAATTTGTTTAATGGATTTTTTCATTGTATCAAAATTAATTTGTTTCGATTGTTCAGTCCCCAGCGTTAAACCTTTAACCTTTGATACCTGTTTAACAATCGATGGATCATCGCGACGCTTCATTTCAAAACTGTAGTTTTTTGGACGGAGTGTGCAAAATCTTGTTAATTCGTAGTCGGAGGGGATTTTGCTCGTCCAAGAACCTAGATACCCACTTCGATCTTGAATGGTTTTCTCACCTTCATGGGTACTAAATACCACTGAATCCGTATCATGATAAGATACGTGGCGACCAAATAAAGACAAGACTTCATACAGTTTTACTCGCCCATAAGCTGTCACGATAGATGCAAGAATGAGCTTGGTATTTAATGTGACTTTACGTACTCATCATTGACTGAATAGGAGGCCATGAGAAGACCATCATTCATGAATGTAATGAAACCTACAGTGTTACGTGTATCATTCAGAAGGGAGAGAAGATGTGTACATGTTGATATCATGCTATTCATAATATGATCACGAAGAGAAAGTCGTCCTCACAAAAACATTCAAACATGATTTAGCAAGATAGCGCAAACCCGGGTGTATTCGATATTTGTGCATGGCCGAGTTGTATTCCTTCATGCTTATAATAGTTAGCCACGTACTTCGCCTTCTCACTCTCACTACTGACAGAATCAGCATAACCACTACTTTCCTGTTTAATTTAAAAAAAACCCGGTTGATGTATTCTGAAAATAAACCATTGTCCCCATTCTGCTCATATTGCGATGACGCATGATAATGCCAAACTGCATACACATAATCACAGCGTATAGCTAGCTGTAACTCTGGAGTAGTCCATGTTGCACATAAACTGTGCTGTTCTTCTGCATGTTCGCATATGGTAGATTGCTAATTTTTTGCGCATTCAACGCATAGTACAAACACAAGACATGAATTTATTCTAGCATGTAGCACGGGAAAGTATGAATCACGAGGTGGGAGGACTTTGCATTTAATAAGACCAAAAGAAGTCACGCACCGTTTTATCACTCAAGTCATTGCCTCTTAGTACCATATATGACCCTTCTAGAAAACAACAATGTTTCATCACTGACGGATACATGGAAACGCAGTCTAAATATTCAAGCTCGGTATACTCATCCGCTTCCATAAACACGCGAATTGTGGATGCACGTCCACAGAATAGCACTTCATGTGAGGATATTGGGTGAATTCGGCGATAAAATCATTTAGTGTAGAGGAAACAGCGACCTGTTTCTTAAAGTCGCATTCCCACATAATACTCACCGTATATCCATGTGATTCAAATAAAGAAATGCGGAATTGAAGCACAGAATATACTTCTTCATTTGTCTGATCAACATATGGTGTATATGTCGTACCACGCATATCACCGCAACAAGCACACTCATGCCCATTAAATTTGCATTCTAAAAACTGGATAATTGTATTTTCACTTGCATCAATTCCCATCTACATAATGTCCGCATATTTTCTGTTCACCCCCATTTAGCGCATGCATGATTTGGTGACCCTCGCATCGACTGACCCATTCCATCCATTCTATGCCCATCACACTATAAGCGTGTTTGGCTCTTAGTGAGAAATCAGGTAAAGTGTGTATGCTGTCAGGTCGAAGCCATAAAGCGCGATAGGCTGCATTACATTCACCCGCTGGCATTATCCCTGTCACAAATGGATTTTGGCCATCCATCGATTCAGAAAATAAAGTCTTATATCTAGACAAGGCTAAATGTAAGACAGTTACGTCATCATTACAATATTCGATGATATTTTTATCGACATCGTAGTGCTCAGGTCTAGATATCTGTTCGTTGTACCAGTGATCAAATTCAATCAATTCAGTCGCATTCATATTTTATGGGCAGCATATCTCCCTCTCTAGAAAGGGTATTACCTTACCCCAATATTGAGGCATGTTGAGCTGATGGGAAAATGTCCCCTTAGATTAAAAACAGTGGGCACCTTATATAATGAAAGAGGAAAACTGTTAATGGAATCGATAAAACGTATATTACCTATGTCAAATGAGCGAACTGTATGACCACGCATGATTATATGTGTAGGTTTAAGATGTAGGTTAGCGGTTTTGCAAATGTATTGAAGCGTGATCACCAAGTAGTCAGAGAAAACATATTTTCTCTTGATATTTTTAAAGACATGCGTACCCTGAACACGTGCCAGCCAGCTAACGAACTGATCCACTGCGACTAACCCGTGAACGCGAACATATCGATAATTGATGCCTCGGTGACATGTAGAGCAATCGTCTTTAAGTGGTTGCTCGAAGCACGCATCACAACATGTGTTGGCTACCACGAGATTAACTTTATGCTCAACAAGAATATTAATATTGCTACTGGTGATAGGCGATAGATATGTGTCTGTGTCGTAAATGATGTATTTTTGAAAATCTTCGTAACTACAAATGTCAGCATTCGCACGCATAGCCCGTGCGCGGGATAATGACAAAATATATATAGAGATTCTAAAATTATCCTGGGCCATGTATTATTATAAAAATACGTTTTTAACCTTTTAAACAAGAACGTTTGGAATATAACACTCATTTACGATTTAATAAGTATTATGATCAGTATTTTGAGGCTAATTTGACTAGGTTATGTTTCTGTCTATGGCAGCATCATGTTCCAGTTAAATTACTTATGAAATAGTCAATAGCATACCCTTTATAGTAGCCTTGAAATTAAGATTCTTGGTATTCAATTTTCCTACTCAAGTCTAATAGGTTCTTCAATTACTTTATGATAACACGTATGATTTTCAGTAATGACAAACTTCTTTTACACGTGTGACATTTTGTCATACCACGAACGTGTTCATCGTCATCTTTATGAATATGACTGAAACAGTGGGGCCATGCCTTCACGATTGTGCAGGTCCCATTAGAGAGGTGGTTCAACATACATTATTGGTTATAAAAAGATGACAATCATTACATATTATTTTAAGCGCAGCGCCTGTAGAAGTACAAGATCCTTTATCAGAGTAAAGGGTCAGACAACTACGACACCGCTCTGTGCATGTGTGATCACTAGTTTATGCTGCAGTACACTGTGTACAGTGACTACGTACCATAATCAAGGATATATGAGTATTGCATTCTGAATGCATAAGATTGATACGCGGTAAACTCGTGAAAGCGCTACCGAATAGGCGTTCATGTGTTTATTCTGAGTAGACTTGAATAGAAAATTGCGAAAATGTTCCTGAAATTTATACCAATCAGTACTATTAATTTCACATTCAGGAATACAGCAATCTGTATGATAGCATGTGCCATATGCGTCACATGTGTTTTATTACGCATCAAACTATGACATTAGTGTGTAGAAATTAGTTTGTTCATTTTCTCAATAAAACTTCTTCCTAAAAATATTCCTTCCGTGAAACAGAAAGGATATTTAGTGAAAATGGGTATAAAACATTCTTTTAATACAGATGTGCGCATCTGTATCAGACGAATGTAAATTTAATACATTTAAATGTATAGCATTGGCCAAACCTAGGAGACTATCATTTCGCCCACCTGAGTAACAGTCCTCTATGCGACAAACATGAAATTCAAAGCTGTCTGATAACCTAAAATCAGTGTTTGACTGAATGACTTTTTCCACTGATTCTAAAATTACATCAGGTGTAATGTCATTCCATAGAATGGCTTATATTAATATGTAGCCTACATTTAATGACACGAACCCCCCCCCCCCCCTCCCCCTTTTAATTACGCTAATATAACACAACTTGACTAAGGAACCGACGGCAGACAACCACATTTGCACTAATAGTCAACCTCTTAGATGATTTTGTATGCAACATTTGCAAAGCACTCGTTGAAATACGTGGGCCGCCATTTTGCACAAGGGTACACCACCAAAATCATTTCAAAAGTGCCTTTGTAAATCATTTTGGAGCGTGGTCTGGCCATATAACGGGGCAATAAGTCATGATCGATAACATCACCAGAGCCGTGTTCCAAACTAATCATAATAACCTAAATACTATATGTGGTCGCGTCTGTAACGTTAATCACAGTCTGAAACAAATAGAATTAACGTTATTTTATCTATTTTGGCCACGACCTAGTGACTCGGTTTCAAAGCCGGCATAGAGAACGACATAGAGAACGGCTGCTAAAACTAATATGAATGTATAGCCTTCAACACCCTATTTCTCTCATCGGCAGTAACCTTTTCCTTACTCTTTGTTGATAGATGACGCCTTGATCAATGACACCGCAAGCAATGACAAAATCCAGTTTTATCTATGCCCCATGTTTTGCGTCGTTTCTCTTCCGTCGTACGCTACAGTGTGTTTATTTTTTATTGGTACACAGGTTATCATTTTTCTGTCAAGATAGTTTGTTATATAACTCTTGCCAAATGAAGTAGTTATTAACGATTCAATGGTATTGCATGACGGTGTCTGCCATACTATTAATGAACACGCTGTGAGAAATATGGGAGAGAGGTATTTAACTAACCAGTTCGAGAGCATCTCTATGATCTTCATATGTCCAAGTCATGGTTCTGAACTCTTGTGTTAACCCTTTAACAGTCATATCAGCCAGACACGGTTTCTACAATGGCCTTGATAACTGTCTATTTTCAGACCAAGAGATGACGATTTTTGAAAACTTACCACTGGAATGACTGGCTCGATAACCGAGCCAGTCATTTTAGTGATACATCTTCAAAAATAGCCATATTCTTTTGGTCTGCAAATGGAAATTTTCAATGGGAAGATGACATTTTCTTGAATACATTTGAGTGTTAAAGGGTTAAGCCCACATTTGATATTTATATTATATATTACCATTCACCATCGTCAGACCAAAACTTAATATGACATTATTTAAACCTTTGAACCATAATTTTCTAGAACACAAATTTTAAGGCAAATTTACTGTTAGCCTGTGCAATAATGTGTAGTTAATTTGACGAGGCCTGTTGCTGCCATATGGAATAACAGCTCCCAGTCAAATTAGTTTCAATATATTCAACATTATAATTTAGTATATTGTGAAATATTTTTCGCATTTACCTTCTCTAATCCAAATGCTATTCCACCTGCAAACGATGAGTATACATATATCACTGCACGGTACCAATAAGCATTGCTATGCTATCTATAATGCATATATCGCTATCCTTAAGCCAGTGACAGACGATCCAACATGCATGATTATAATGTATCAAAAAGCATCGGACATTGTTTCCATGAAGATACCGACCAGTGATACCAACACAAACTCATGATGAAATTCCGGTATATGATTGGCTGTTTCATCAAAGATGTTTGACGCTGTCGGACGAAAGTTGAATAGTGTCCGACATTTTTGGGTGTATAACACACAATCAAACATCGTCCGACTTTGTCGAATCATACATGGTGGATCGCCTGTTATAGCGTTAGACACGGGTACAACTGTTTATCGAATTTACCACATAAGGAATATTGTGGGTACATCATGAATTTATCCAAGCAATGTCACTATTACGAGGTACAGAAAATAGACACACACTAATGTATTTTACAAATCAATTTGGCATCGAGTTGTGCGTAGATTCTAAATGAATGTGAGATGCTGCTACCCATGGTTAATGAGACACTCAGGTCACGTTAAATTTCAATCACCTTTCTGCGAATTTTGAAAAAAAAAAATTTAAATTAATTTGGAGGAATTACCAAGTGAATGGCAATCAAAATGCTTTGTCAATTCACCTTTCCAGAGTACCCACCCATCATATGACGTCATAATGAACAGGGTGATGTGTAGAATGACATGTTAATGAATGACGCCATGGATGACGTCGATAAGTATGTCACGAATGCATGTTTGAAGACGGTCTATGCGTTGTTGTACAAATTGTATGCTTTTACTATATAATAAATATTCTGTTGAATATTTTGAAACTAGTTTGACTGGGCGCTGTTGCTGCTTTAGGCAGCAACAGCACCCAGTCAAATTAGTTACAACATATTCTACATCTTCGCTGTATAGTTTTCAGGAAATTGATAGCTAGGGCATTCGGGGATCGATCACTCCCAACACGGTGAGGTGTGGGTAGAGCTTAGCTAGTGATGGGCGGGGCATGGCTAAAAATGGAAAGGTCCATTTTCTCGCGTAATGCGGCTATCGTGAAAAAGATACTCCTCTCACCGGTGCATTGCTGAAGATGAATATGATAAAGGACAACTGGTGATACAATTGATTTCATTGTTAAAGGAGCACATTCACACCAAAATGCTTGAAAATAAAATTGTTGAAATGATATACCTTTAGAGGCTTACGAGATGGTTTCCATTGATTCAGGGCCATTAGTTATTTTGAAGATCGTGTAAAGTTGAAATATGTAATGGAAAAATTGAAAAAGACAAATTTATAGATTCAATGCGGCTTAGTAGTTCCTTAAAATCTTTTCTGGACACAAATTTGGGGGGGGGGGGTGTGGGGTGATTGGACTGGATTGGAAAACAAGACAGCAATGCCTTCCAGTTCAGTTGCGTTCACAATATTCAACGGATTCCTTGCTAAGAAACATGTTTTTCACTAGATTGTGTGTTATTATTTTAGTATTTGAGTGTGTGGACGCTGTTGCTGCATGATAGCAAGAGCTTCCCATCAAATTGGATTTAAATTTTTAACAACCACAAAATTAACCTTGAAAATATCATGATTAGTAATTCAAATAATGTTTATAGTCAACCACAGGAATGTTTATTTTTAGTATCATTTGTTCTGGGGTAATTTTCAAAACGTCCATTCAAAGTAAATTAACTTGGCATTTTCATTTTATGTTTTGTAATTTAGTCTAATCATGTAGTCACAGTAGCCACCATATTCATACCATGGTCATTTTTTAAAAGGTTTTGGAGATTCATGTGTGTACGACAATTGCATCAAGGTATTTTGTAATACACATAAATTAAGTAGTCCATATGAATTTCATTGTATGAGCATCGTTTCATTGCTTTTATAGCTATGCAATGATATGATTTATATAATGTTTATAAATATATTTTTTAATTTATATAATTTATTTCTACATAATACTGACGTATACCGTGTGTTAATTAATTTCCCTACATTTTAGTGTTCTTTGTCAGTACATATTTTTGGGTAGAAAGGCTTTCCACACGATCCTTTGATCGCGTTAACCAAAAAAAAAAAAGTAGTAGTAGTGTAAGTAGTAGTAGTAGTAGTAGTAGTAGTAGTAGTAGTAGTAGTAGTAGTAGTAGTAGTAGTAGTAGTAGTAGCAGTGGTAGTAGTAGCAGCAGCAGTAGTAGCAGCCCGCAGCAGTAGTAGTAGTAGTAGTAGTAGTAGTAGTAGTAGTAGTAGTAGTAGTAGTGGTAGTAGTAGTAGTAGTAGTAGTAATAGTAGTAGTAGTAGTAGTAGTAGTAGTAGTAGTAGTAGCAGTAGTAGTAGTAGTAGCAGCAGCAGCAGTTGTAGCAGCAGCAGCAGCAGCAGCAGCAGCAGCAGCCCGCAGCAGTAGTAGTAGTAGTAGTAGTAGTGGTAGTAGTAGTAGTAGTAGTAGTAGTAGTCGAAGTGAACGCACGCGTTTATTTAGCTCTGCAATTGCTGCCCGAATTTGCTAGTTTCTAGCGCGATTTTGTAGATAAATTTTATACATATATTTCGTATTAGTATTTCCTTTCAAACTTTATATTTAATTTGTAAATTCTTGTCTTGGTTGGAGCGCATTTTGTGTCTCTATTTTCTAAAGGCATTCCTCTTAGCTGGCGGTTTTCGCCATTTAATAGGGCTCCTCTTACTGTGGTCAATGCAATACATTTCTCCCCGCGCCGGTCTGCTATTTCTATAGATCGTAGGCTAGCGCATTGTATTTGGCAAGATCGCTTGAGTGAGTGGATTTAATTCCTTTGTCATTTGTAAGCACACGCCTAGTTCTTTAACTATATTACTCCTTATAGTCAGTTGGCTGTCCCCGGTCAACTCGAACAGACTAACAAATATATGACTTGACTATTTAATCATATATTTGTTAGCATACTTTAATCGGCTAGGTGTTAGTGAACCACTTAGAAAGTGGTTCAAACTAACAAATATACGACTGTACTCTCTATTCGTATATTTGTTGGTAGACGTCAGGGTTTCAAAAGGGGACACTATTTATTTAGTGTTTAGCTCTTTCCCCGAGGTCTTGGTGTTATATATTTGTATTATATATTGTAGTAGTATGGGGTTCCTCTTTTTATAAAACACCATGGCAACCTCATATAAGCGTACCCTGAGTCTTAAAATCACGACAAAGGCTTGGGGTATTTCGGCAATTGAGGTGTATCATGGGTTGAAGGATGTAGTTGGGGCAGGGCCACGGGTCCTTCAAGGTCTCGTTAATGTTTCCAAATCTGTATGGAATGTCACCGTAGTTAATGAAAGTGTGAAGGAAAAGTTGCTCGACGAGGTCCTTGTCGTGAAGGGTGAGGTGTGTAATGTGGAGGAAATAGATTCTGATCGTCTATTAGTCAAGATGAAGGTTCCATTAGAGATCCCAGATGAACGGGTTATCACTGAATTGATCAAGTATGGCAAAGTGGACAAAGTAGAACACGAGACCTATCCATTTGATCGAACCTTAGAAAATGGCATCAGAAGAATTTGGTTTGAAAAGGTAGAACAACCTCTCCCAAGCAAGGTCACCATAGATGGTCGATTTATCTTGCCATTATGGTACAGGGGGCAAATCAAAGAGTGTAGAATCTGCTTAAGCACAGAACATCTTGCAACAGATTGCCCTAACAAAAACAAATGTCTAGTTTGTGGATCATCTGATCATTTTAAGTGGCGATGCCCGCAGAACAAATATGTCAAAAAGGGTGCTGATAAAAGTGCAGAGCAAGTTGTCTCTAAAGAGAATGTCATAGAACCGGTAGCTGCTGAGATTGTAGCAGAAATTCATACTAATGGGAAGCACGCTGCTAAGGAAAATGTCATCGAACCAGTAGTTGCTAAGATTGTAGCTGAAGTCCATGTTAATGAGAAGCATGGGGAAAAAACTAAGAATCCAATCGCTGTAGTTGCAGGCGATGAAATAGAGGTTCTAGATGAGGGGCTAAGTCTTGCTCCAGTAACAAGTCAATCCAAGTTTGATGACAGAGAGGCTAATTCCACACAAGTTGAAGATGAGGATCAATACCCTCTGGAAGAGAGTTTTAATTTAGGACAAGTAAAATTCAGGTCGCAAGATATTGAAACTAACTTTGAATTTCCACTGAGTACACTCATCTAGACGATTTAAATAATATAGAGAAAGTAATTGGTGTCTCGGATCGATTGAGTGGAACAAAGAGACAGAAAGATGGAGAGAGTTCTGAATCAGAAATAGAGGAAAGTGATATAGAAGACGATAATATGTCAGTCGCTGAATCTGATATATCCATTCAAACACAGAGTTCTAAATCACCTGATGAAATGGTCATGTACAGGTCAGAGGCAGGAGAGGTGTTAGTTCCATATGTGACGGCAAATGGTGTTAAATATAGGCATCTGCGTCATGATTCAGATATATTAAAATATAAGCATTTGGAAAAAGTTGAGCTAAGTAATGCAGCGTGTGTGAGTAAAATAGGTAAATGGTCTAAGAGAGGGTCGAAAAAAACAAAATCTAGTTAGCTTAATAATGGCGGTTTTACACAGCATTTTATTACCTTTTATGCTAATTTGCACACTCAATTGTAGAGGCTTAAATAGTGACATAAAGCAACGTCACTTACTAGAGACTCTGAAAAATGAGCAGATTGACATTGCTTTGATACAGGAAACAAAAATTCAGAAGTCAGAATTATACGATAATTTAGAAAAGATTTCTGGATCCAGAATATTTTATTCGTTATCTCAAGATAATAGTGCAGGCGTAGCAATTGTTATACTCCCTCGTTGTTCAGCCTATGTAAATATAATCTCTTCAGTATCAGGTGCAAATGGTCGCTGGGTGAGAGTCACGCTAGATATACAACAAACACGTATCACGTTGCTGTGTATATATGCACCTACATCTCATCAACTACGTCGTAATTTTTTTACGGAGATGTCTAAAACAGCACTAGATAACATCACTGAAAACTTAGTAATGGGTGGTGACTTTAATTGTGTCTTAGACAAAGAAAATGACAGGAATGCAACTTCAACTTATACTGATACATCACATAGACTCTTAAAAGAAATATGTGATAATGAAAATTTAGTGGACACATATAGAATATCAAAACCTCATGGTAAAGATCTTACATGGTTTTCGGTAGATGGTAAAGTTGGTTCAAGGATCGACAGAATTTATGTGAATAGTTTGTTAACAGGGTACTGGAGAGATGTTAATATTAAGCCAGTTGCATTCTCTGATCATAACATGGTTTGTGTAACCTTTGCCAATGCTGACTGGGTAACAAAAGGGGTCGGGTTTTGGAAATTAAACACAACACTGTTGGGAGAAGAATTTTATAAGAATAATATAGAGAGTTGTTGGCAACATTGGATTAATAGGAAAGCATCATATAAGAGCACATTGCAATGGTGGGAGGATGTTAAACTGGATTTAAAGTATGTTTCCCGAAAGTATGCTATTAGAAAAGCACAGGAAATACGCAAACGCAAGAAAACACTTCATCGATCACTGATGAAAATTAATGCTAAAGTAAATAATGGTGAAGAGAATTATTATGAATTACTGGTTAAAATTAAAAGTAAAATAAGAGATATAGAACACTATGAGTTTGAGGGTGCAAAAATTAGAGCAAGAGCCCAGATGCACGCAGAAGGGGAAAAGCCAACCCGATATTTTTGCGCATTAGAAAAAGCACGGGCAATAGATAAGGTGATGTGCTCATTAAACATGCCGGATGGTTCAACCGTCTTTACCAACAATGAAATGAGTACTATTGTATGCAATTACTATGAGTCATTGTACAAGTCAGAGGGAATTGATGAAGATGCAAAATTGGATTTGTTAGCAAATATAGACAAAAAGGTGTCAGACACAGGCAGTGAATTTTGTGATCAACCCTTAACACTAGAAGATTTAACTAAATCCCTTAAAGGTATGAAACTAGAAAAATCACCGGGGTGTGATGGCCTTCCAGTTGAATTTTACCAAACGTTTTGGCACCTTGTAGGTCCAATAATGGAAGAATTAGGCACTGAAATTTTTGAGAAAGGCCATTTACCACCAACTATGGCTAGGGCATACGTAAGGCTAATATATAAAGGAAATGACAGACGTCTAATTCAGAACTACAGACCAATTTCTCTACTATGTGTAGACTACAAAATAATATCCAGAGCACTAACATTGAAACTAGGTAGTGTTTTAGGAGAAATCATTGTAACAGAGCAGACATGTGCTGTACCCAGGAGGACAATTCTAACCAATACCATGGTAATAAGAGACCTTATACAATTGGTTGAGAAGGATAGCATCCCTTCAGCTGTGATTGCCTTGGACAATGAAAAGGCATTTGACCGTGTGGAATGGGATTTTCTTTTTAATTCTTTGCAATCGTTTGGGTTAGGCTCAAACTTTATTAAATGGGTAAAGATTTTATATACGGATATCAAGAGTAGCTATTTAGTGAACAATCAATTATCCAGAGAAATTGTCTTAGAACGTGGGGTTAGACAGGGGTGTTCCCTATCGCCATTATTATTTGTTATTGTGATGGAATCACTTGGCATAGCATTGAGGCAAAATAATAACTTTCAAGGCATATGTATTCGTGGCATAGAAAGACCACTTAAGCTGTCACAATATGCTGATGACACAACTGTGTTTACCAGTTCAAACAATGATTTTGCAATTTTAAACCACGTACTAGAAAAGTTCCAAAATGCATCTGGTTTGAAAATCAATAAAGGAAAATCCAAAGGATTATTTCTGGGGCCATGGAAAGGGCGGAATGACCAGCCACTTGAAATCAATTGGTCTAATGATACCATTAAGATTTTAGGCATCTATTTTGGCAGGAAACCGAATACAATACAAAACTGGAATGACCGAGTATCTAAGCTTAAGAGAATATTAGCAAATTGGAAGCGTCGTCGTCTTTCAATCTTTGGTAGAGTGTTTGTTGTCAACAACTTGGCATTATCTGGGCTATGGTATACAGCATCGGTTGTACACATGCCAAAACATGTAGAAAAGGAGGTTAATGAGTTGATATTGTCATTCATATGGGAAGAAAAGAATCATTTAGTTTCCCATCGTGTTCTCAATAATGCTAAGTTAGAAGGAGGACTTGATTTAATTGATATTAAAGTGAAATGTGTTTCTTTAAGGTTAAAATTTTTGGATGATCTTATTACATCAGATGAGACGTGGGCATGTGTTTCACGAGCTCTCATGGAGAGAATTGTAGAACCATTTCTGGCGGAGCATGTGTTTACCTCAAAGAAGCCACCTCCGAATAGCCAAATGATACCAGATGTGTTTAAAGATCAAGTTAAGGGGTTAGAAATATTTGACAGATACATGCCTCCACCTACGTGCTGGAAGGAAGTACTAGAACAGCAATTGTGGGGCAATAGTAATATATGTTATAACAATGCAGTACTTTATCTACCGTCCTTTGCAAAATATGGCATTCAACATTTATCGGATATGATACACCCTCAAACACGTAGATGGATTTCAATGCAAGACGTAGCTAGAAAAACACATATGAGGCATATAGATGTCCAGCGGTTGCTAAATAAAATAAAACATGCTGTACCAATTGAATGGTTTCGTCTGCCAAATGTAAATAATAATAGTTTGACTCCACAACCCGCATTAGTTCTTGATGATGAGATGTTAAAATACAAGATGAGATCCAAGGAATGGTACCATATTATGAGACGAAAACAAGTAACACCTCCCATAGCAATTAGGAGATGGGATGACTCAAGCTATAAACCATCCAGTTGGAAAAATGTATGGAAAACCTTACATTCTCCATCCATACCAAATATGGCTCGTGATTTATTGTGGCGATTACTACATCGACGTCTATGGGTGGGACACTTGACATACAAGTGCAATATTACGACTTCTGATAGGTGTTACTTATGTCAAACAGACGAGGAAACAATCGAGCATTTATTTGTGGAATGTCCAATATCGTCACAATTTTGGGACTATATCAGCCAAATCTTGGCAAAATTTGGAGCGAAGCCCATTGTTCTAGACACGCATGTAGTCTTATTTAGAGAATTTGGATCAAGCGGTGTAAATATCATAAAGTCTGAAAGGACTATTTTAATAACAATACTAACCATAGGTGTTTGGGCCATTTGGAAACATCGGTGTGCACAGACGAAAAATCCATCTATGGGCAATCACAATAGAGCAATAAAGGCAATATTTCGTTCATTGCTGCTGAATCATATTCCTTGCGAATATTTTAGATTAAAGCAGCATGGTAAAGAAAAAGTATTCAAGGACATATGGTGCAAAACAAACATAGTTTCAATAGAGTTGGGAGCTGTAAAAATAAATGAGCCTGCACTAGCTTAAATCATTTAATTACTACAGCTGATTTATCTGTGTCTTTTAATTAATCTGTGTCATGTAATTCATTTTAGTCTGCACTTTGATATTGTTATGTTTAATAATTCATGTTAAGAAATAAACAGACTGGGGTAATTTAATAATCAATCGATAAAGTAATTTGTCATTGAATTATAAAATTGTCCCAGGTAATTTTAGGAATTTGCACAGAGTTTTATAGGGTTATTTGTTCCCGGGTAATTTACAAAACCTTACAACAAAGTAAATCAAAAATGGAAACAAGAGCGCCATCTATTTCCATCTATTTTTCTGTAATTTTCCTGCTGACTATATATGTTATGCTACCCGAATGCTACTACGCCCGCTGATCTTTAAGACTCAGCCCACTGGCGTCAATGATTGACTTATTTGTCATTGATTGACGAGTCACTTTTCATTTGTTGAATAGTTGCACTCGCCACACGGGTCTACTACCACACATAGATTGAATGGTAATTTACAAAACCTTATAATAAAGTAAATTGAAAATGTAAACAAGAGGGCCATCAATTTTTCTGGAATTTTTCTGCCGACTATATGTATTATACTACCCAAATGCTACTACGCCCGCTGATCTTTAGAGAATCAGCCCACTGGCGTCAATGATTGACTTATTTGTCATAGATTGACGAGGCACTTTTCATTTGTTGGATAGTTGCACTCGCCACACGGGTCTACTACTACACCTGGGTTGAATAGTAATGCCTTTGTTAAGTTTTGTTTTGCTATCGGAGCTTTATCAGCATATTGTTTTGTATCTATACTTTTTAAGCCATATGTATTTATAGATTGTATTAATGCTCATTATTTATCATTGTTTTGGTGTAATATTAATCAAGATTACTAGTTCACCAGGTTTTTTTCTGGGGGTTTGCAAGCCTTTTTAAAGGAGTTCCTCCGTGAAGTTTGTCCGACTGCGTCAGCGTCGGTTTTTCAAAAAAAAAAAAAAAGTAGTAGTAATAGTAGTAGTAGTAGTAGTAGTAGCAGTAGTAGTAGTAGTAGCAGCAGCAGCAGTAGTAGTAGTAGCAGCAGCAGCAGCAGCAGCAGCAGCAGCAGCAGTCATTGAAGTCGGACTGATTTGGCTCTGCTATTAACGTCGATTTAAGACGAATTCTACTACGCCTATATGCTTTATTTTTGTCTTGGTTCTTTATAAGTGTATATACATTGATTTTATTGTATTTATTTTGGGAAATTTTGATGCTGAAGGTCGTATTTTGCAGCGGACTATTTCAAGCTTGTTGCTCGCTTGTTTTTAAAGCGCTAGACATTGTTGGCGGTCGCTGCTGTTTCGGCCTTGTTTGTCCAGCTGTATGTTGTCCTCCTTTAGTTGCGCTTGTCTGCCTCCTTTCACGTCGTTAAAAGTGCCTTTTATGTTGGTTGCCTTTGAGAACTGCATTAGCCTGGCCTGTTTGTATAGGCGGCTTTTCGTTCACCTGTGTTAGTGTGACCTACATGCAAACGCACGGTTTAAAGGTGGTCTGGCACGCTGCTGTTATAACGTTATTAGAAATGTCATCTAAATATAAACGGACGTTAAGTTTGAAAATAACCACAACAGGGTGGGACGTATCAGCCATAGACGTGTATCATGGCTTAAAGGATATCGTCGGCGCTGGACCTATGGTGTTAAAGGGCCTTATTAATATTACTCGTAATATCTGGAACATCACTTTGGCCAAAGGAACTGGCAAAGGAGAAGCTATTAGCAAACGAGTTGACTGTTAAGGCAGAGGTTTGTGGAGTTGAAGAAATTGATAGCGATAAACTGGTGGTGAAGATTAAAGCGCCTTTGGAGATCCCTAATGAGTGGCTAACATCTGAGCTCAGCCAGTATGGGAAGATTCTGAATGTGGAGAGAGAGACGTATCGATTTGACAGGACACTAGAGACTGGATTTAGGCTAGTTTATTTCAATAAAGTGGATAAACCGTTACCTAATAAATTGTCCATTGATGGAATGTTTATCCTTCCCTTATGTTACAGGGGACAAGCTAAGGAATTCCGCATTTGTTCAAGTACCACCCATCTAGCAGGAGATTGTCCACAGAAAAACAAGTGCCTTATATGCGGTTCTACCGAGCAGTTTAAATGCCCTAATACGATGGCCAATTCCACTGCATCAAAGCAACCTCAAAGCGTGGATCAGTTGAAAAACCCTCTGTGCTGATAAGGGATAAGGAAATTTCACCACCAATTACAGCGCTAATTCCAGTTGTAGCTGATGTGCATTATTAACTTCGTGTGCAGCGGTAGCAAGAACTGAGCCTAATGATGAAACATACATTTTAGAAGAAGGGATTAGTTTAACTCCAGGTGATGCTAGCGAAATTCAACCAGTTGATGGCGAGAATGTGAGTGACATTGAGTTTACTCAGTCAGAGATTTTGGGATGTGAGCAAAATAAATTTTGGTCACAATTGACGGAAGACGAAGATTCCTCCCCCCCCCCCCCCCACCTGCTTTAAGTCAAATCTCAGGCATAAGTAGCATAAACCACAGCCCTGAGAAAGGCGCAATAGGTGGAGGTATTTCAATGGTGGATGTTATGGATACCCCTATTAATAATGGCGTTGGAGGAATTAAACGTCATCAAATTGATTCTGGATCTGCAAGTGAGGTGGAGGAAGAGGATATTGAGGATGACACTATGTCATTCGCTGGGTCAGAATACTCAGTCACTTCACATACGACCAATGAAATGGTCATGTATCGTTCATATGATGGTGAAACGCTCGTGCCCTATATAACAGTGAAAGGGGTACACTATAGACATTTAAGGTGCGATTCTGATGCTTCCAAGTACGGACATTTGGAAATTGTTCAGCTTGTAGATATCGGATTGTCTTATGGGAGTCATGACCCCACTGGACGTCTTATATTTATGAGTAAGACCTCAGTGAAATTATTATTATTTGAAAATACCAGGTGGGCTAATGAACTGAGTGAATATGAATTGCAGTTAGATATATAGTAGGAAGCTGCACTGGTTGACATCAACCAGTACTGATGAGGAACGGTTTCGCGGAAATGGAGTCGAAACCAGATCGAAACTGTAACATATAGTTTCATCCAGTAAGTTAAGAATTGAATAGAATGAAATAGGAACGACGGTTCTGAGTTGGTGAAATCTGTCAATAGTTGATGATAAAAGTTGTTGCTGTGGGATTGGCATACACTTTTATAGTATTCAGCAGTCGTTTCGGCCGTTAGTTTAGTAAATAATAGAGTGGTAAGAATAGATACGAATCGATGGGAATCGAGAGAAATTATAGGAAACAGACGGACGTTAGTTGTTGACGGTCGGCATTCCGACTCCCTTAAGCAAGTACAACAACACCAGCTGGCAATGAGATCATACAGCTCATGTGCTTATTAACGTTCGTTTCCTACAGGCTTATCCACGATAGGCAAGGGACAGGACAGAGGCATTGGAGCGTCCTGTAGGAATTAATAACACAATCGAAATTTGTATATCAACTATATGTCTATCAAAGAGAGGCATGCAACAACAACACATTCCGTAATGTTGTTAGTTAGCTGACAGATCGCATCAAGTCAGAACCAGCCAACGCCGCTTTGACCCCGTTTTAAGTTATCTCCATAGAAAAGAAGCCCAGAGTTTGATTAGTCGAGATGACGTCATAATCAATGAGCATCGAGTCAAACTCTGTGGCAGAAAAACAAAAGGAATAGAGTTTCGAAGTGAAATCGAGAGATAGGCGAACATGGATTGGTCAGAACGATCAACAAGAATAGGTACGAACTTCTAGGAAGGGATAAGCAGATGTTGATTGGAGGCAAGAATGGTGTGGGCCAATCAAACTGTGGTTATAGCTACCTAGAAGGATGAAAGGAACAGGGGCTATGTATTACGATATATATAGATCTATATATCGTGATATGTATAGAAGTTAGGAAAATGTAATTCATATATAATAGGCACTTTGTCTATTGATTCTTTAATCTTTTACCATCGTTGATTCACGTATGTAATATTCTCAGTTAAAGAGTAGTCAAGTCGAGGCTTTGTCATTATCCGTACTGATTAGTAAACTGTACTAAGTTAGTCGTAGTCTTGATAACATATCAGCTATAGGTTGGGAGTAATCAAGTTGCAAAAATAATTAAATAATATTAAAATATAATCGTGATATAAGTAGTAGATATAACTTGTAGTTTGTGACAGTATACTTCACCATCATTTAATAAGTATAGTGTACAGTTAGTGTCAGAATAAAATCATCACCTTGTATATATTCAAGGCACGAGTTTGGTTAATTATTCCAGAAGTACAGGGCAACCCTGTACCTTTCCTGAGAGCTTTTGATCCGTCAGATAGGCCCGGTTACCAATACAAATATCTTCATCTCTCGTAGTGAAGAGGCGAGCCGTAACGAGAACAGTTGCGTCATCAGAAGATAGATTGTCGCAGCAATCACAACATCATAGTCTTCTGAAGGCGTGACCGTATTCTTATAGGAAGTTTTATCAAATCTTCAATGGCGAGCCTGCCAGGATCGGAATAATAATAAAAACACAAACTGTAAGTACATAAGACGTATGGCCCAGGCGCAAGTAGGACGACCCACTAAGGTAGTGTTAGACAGCGTGGCAGATAAAGTACAAGTATTTATAAAGGCGGTAAGGCAGTCAGAGCACACGAGGGTAACTGAGCATAGAGAGTACCGAGACCGTTCAATAGTAAAAGTTACCACCGACATAACCGCACCGAGCAACCCCGACTACAGAGAATAATTGTCTGTTTTTACTATCAGTAGTAAAGATGACCCATAAACCTCACCCTGTATTGCCATGCCTCACTGACCCTCAACCCGGACCAGAATTGCGACCCGAAACAGTGGCCGCCATGCGGGTGATGGGTACAGCCATGGCGGGGGCCATCGTAGAGAGTAGCGGGAGGAGAGAGACAGCCCGGGTGTACCGAGAGGACATACGGGAAATGGTGCAGAGAATACAGCCTTGCGACGGACTGATTCCGGAGCAAGTCAGGGTCTTCATAGATGAGGCGAAGAGAGTATGGGTGGCGAATGAGGGAAGACTTGAGGGAATCCCAGCATACATAATAACTAGATCTGCCCGGGGGCAATTAGCGCATGCAGTGGACGGATTTCTTGTGGGAAAAGTGCGAGAAGAGGTCGCCTTTGCAGAGATAGAGGAGTATATCACCACCAACTTCATTTCTTCCAACGAAGATGAGCGAGTGAAATATGCCCTGGAAGGGGTGCATCAGTGGAGAAACGAAACGCTTATAACTTTTAATCACCGTTACAGGGAGTTGGCGCTCCGGGCCTACCCTGAAGAGAACAATGACAATAAAAGAACTGTGCTAGCCATATACTTAAAGGCCCTGAGTGACCGCAACCTGAGTAAGAGAATTGTGCGGAAACATACCACGACATTGGCCCGTGCCATGGAAATATCTGAGGAGGAGGAGGTATGTAATGATCTCCTCCGAGCAATGAAGATAGATGGGCGATACGAGGAGCCGATGGAGGTAGGCATATTAGATGCGGCGGAGGAACGCGGGGTGTGGGCGGTGATAAATTCGCTAAAACGTCAGATGGCTCAGCAGAGCAAGATGATAGAAAAGCTCTGTGGTATCATCGGCACCCTGAAGAATGAGCGAACGAGTGAGGAGAGACCACGTCAACCAGTGGTCAGAAGAAAGCAAGAGAAGCCAGCAAGGCAGACCCAGTCGCAGCGACCACCGCAACCGAGCAGGCCGGACAGGGCGCAGCACATCACTTGTTTTAATTGTGGACGAATGGGGCACTATAAGAGTGACTGCCCGCAGGCTGTTCAACCCTCACGAAATCCAGTACAAAGGAGGGCCCCACCAAAGCAGCAGCAGCGGGGACAGAGACAACCCATAGTGGGGTTCACGTGTGGAATAGAAGGGCACCTAGATCGAGAGTGCCATATCGTGATTAAAGAAAGAGAAGAAAGACCCAAAACCATCAAATGTTTTAGGTGCGGTAAAAACGGTCACATCGTTCCCGATTGTCCATTAGCAGTAAATCGGGCAACCAGACAGGCGAATACAGATCGTCGCCGAGTGCTAGAAGGGCCGAGGGAAGAGGCCAGGGATGACGCAGGATATTGACGAGTTGGGACCGAACTATAACCAGTCAGAATGGAATATAACACCCCGTTCGTGTTCACGGAACCTGCGCAGAGGCGTAGCCAATAGTTTAAGGGCGCACGACGAGTATGAAGACCAGGACGGTTTCGTTTTAACGGGGGAGGGCACGGATAAGTATGGGCGGTATTCTCACGATATCGGAGAAGACTCATCCGGCCGACGGAGTTCGTACGCAGAAGTAGTGGATGGACGAAGGAGTCCGGGAAACTGCGACGGAGGAAACCGTTGGTGAGAACACCGACCGAACGGTTTCTGATCCGTCTGCGATTAGATAGAGACGGTCCGGAGGATCAAGGTGAGTACCTGCATGCCCTAGTGGATACTGGTGCTAGCACATCCTGGATTCGAAAGGATATTTGGCGTAGCATGTTAAATGCTAGGCCATTGAAAAGAGCCAAGACGCTCTTAGCTGTAAATGGTTCCCAGATAGAACTTTTGGGGGAGACTCAAGTCAAATTCAAGAATGCCCGGCCTATTCCGAGTACGTTGTAGCCAGCATGCGGCATGAATGTTTGATTGGAGCGGATGCTTTGCACTTGGGAAATGCAAAGATTGACTATCGGACCAAAGTTGTAGTATGGTTTGGTCAGGTATATCCCTTTAGATATCCCTATAGGGAACAAACGCGATATGTATACGCGAGTTGTAAAGAAACGACCGGATATAAAGATATTGACAAAGTTCTAGATGACTTTGCGGATATCTTTGATACGCTCGTCCAAACACTTTAGGATTGGTCCCCAAAGTGAAGTGTACGGTGCCAACAGGAGATTCGTATCCTACAAGGCAGAAGGCCTACCGTCTACCGCTGGCTAAGCAGTATGTGGTCAAATACCAGGTAAAAGAGATGCTAGCAGCGGGCGTCATAAGACCGTCGTCATCACCCTGGGCGTCACCCATTACATTGGTCCCCAAGAAGGATGGTGACACCCGGTTTTGTATTGACTATAGGAAGTTGAATTCGGTATGTCGTAAGGATAGTTACCCGTTGCCGAATATCTCTGACATTTTTTATTCGATGCGCGGCGCAACGATCTTTTCTACTATGGACTTGAAGTCTGGATATTGGCAGATACCAATGGCCAGCCAAGACATAGAGAAGACAGCGTTCGTCTGCAGTGAGTGTTTGTTCGAGTGGATTCGGATGCCTTTCGGTTTTTGCAACTCAGGTGCCGTATTTCAAAGGGCAATGAATGACATTTTTCGGGAATTTGTAGGAAAATGGGTGCATGTGTTCGTAGACGATATAGTCGTATATTCACGAAATCCAACGGAACATGCACAACACTTGCGTAAGGTCATGCTCAAGATTCGAGAATATAATTGGCAAGTGAAAAAGAAGAAATGTGATTTCGCCAGTAAGTCAGTGGACTTGTTAGGCTATCGCATTTCAGCACACGGGGTAGCTCCTCAGGCTCAGAAGGTCAAGGTCATTAGAGAAATGTCTCCACCTCGAGATGTGGGTGAAGTGAGAAGTTTTCTCGGAGCTACAGGTTATTACCGATCTTGTGTACAAGGCTACGCCGAAATTGCAAAGCCTTTGAGAGAATTGACCAAGAAGTATAAGCATTTTGAGTGGGGTAAGGAAGAACAGCAAGCGTTCAAGAAAGTGCAGAACTTGTTGTGTAGTGAGACGGTTCTCACCTATCCTAATTTGAATGCCCCCTATAAGTTGTATACTGATGCTTCTAGCTATGCGATTGGTGCAATTCTAGTGCAGGTAGATGATAAAGGTGTAGAGCGGGTGATTCAGTATGTGAGCTCTACCCTTAAAGATAGTCAGCTTAATTGGCCCGTTATAGAGAAGGAAGCTTACGCTGTGATTTACGCGTTGAAGAAGCTCCGACCATATCTATTTGGCGCACAGTTTATGGTGTACACTGACCACAACCCCCTAAAGAGTTTGTTTGTTGGAGAAGTGAAGAACACCAAAGTGCAGCGCTGGGCCATGCTGATCGCAGAGTACGGATGTAAGATTGAGTACATCCAAGGCTCGAAGAATATTCAAGCGGACATGTTGTCCAGGTTACGTCGACCGGTAGAGGTTGCCACGTTTGACACGGGCGATTTTGTCATACCTGATGTGGACGAGGGAGCGTTACCGCACGTCCCTCTCGAGGTATTTGGTGTCGACTACAATGAATTATGTACCGAGCATACCAAGGAATACCCGGAATTGTTTAAGAACACGCCGGAGGAGTACATGGTCAAAAACGGTATATTGTATTCGTTAATTACACCTTCAGCATTGGACGCTGAGTACCCCAGAATTGTCTTACCTACCCTGTTCCGTGAGAAAGTGCTCCAGATAGCTCATGAACGAGCTGGTCACCAAGGTCTGAAAAAGACTATCGGTATGGTAAGAGATTCGTTTGTATGGACGTCTTTGAGGAAAGACGTGATGATTATGTTGGAAAAGTGTACAACGTGTCAGGTCAACCGACCCGTCACCACTCGACCTAGGTATAGTGAAATGCCCATGGCTGATTATCCGAGTCAGATAATAGGCATGGATTTAATTGGTCCACTACTAGAGTCGAGCAAAGGTAATATGTATATTATGACGATAATCGATCACT
Organism: Chaetoderma sp. LZ-2023a; assembly: GCA_034401795.1. NCBI lineage: Eukaryota > Metazoa > Mollusca > Caudofoveata > Chaetodermatida > Chaetodermatidae > Chaetoderma > Chaetoderma sp. LZ-2023a. Next base: position 29,618,869 of record CM067371.1, on the reverse strand, counting down.
GTTCTGCATGGGCAGAGGCATATCCGATTAATGCCAAGACTTCTCAGAATGTTGAAGACAAGTTTTTCAACGAGTATGTCGCTTGTCATGGTGTCTCTGAGATAGTGATTACTGATCAGGGTAAAGAGTTTTGTTCAAATAGTCTGGAAGAGCGATTTAAGGAACATGGTATCGATCATAGAAGATCGAGTCCATACCATCCGTAAACGAATGGACGTACCGAGAGGTTCAATCGTACGCTCAAGGAGCTAATCCAGAAAGGTGTGAATAATGAATCTCGTGCATGGGAGGACGAATTGGGCGCGGCTTTAACAGCATACCGCAGCTCTCGTCACTCCACGACTGGATATACACCATTTTATCTGATGTATGGTCGTCGTGCAAGACTTCCGTTAACCATCCCACTGGATGTCACGCAGGATCTTGGCGAAAGACTTACATGTCTTAATAATGCCTTGCTGTGCGCTCGTGGAGAAACGGCTAAGTCTCGAGAAGTTCACCGTGAACAAATTAACAAGTGTGCAAACGCTGGTGAATTTAAGGTGGGCGATTCAGTGGTTGTAAAGGCTGAGGAGAGGATGAAATTGACCTCTCGCAGTGACCCTGAGTACGAGATCTTTAAGATCAATGGTCCCGTGGCTCATGTCCGACATCAGAGATCTGGGAAAGTACGCGTACTTAATATATCTAAGCTACGTGTAGTTGACTCAGAGATGTGTTGGGACAAGGTCCGACCACGCCCTATTCGTAACCCTGCTAAAGGTACGAAAGCCAGCCATCACCCTCGAGTGATGGTACCCGAGTCCAAACCTTTGCCGGTAAACGACTCCGGGGCGACAGCGAGTAAGAGGGCTCGTAGGAAGCGACCAGTTTCTGATGAGGAGCCAACGATGCGCAAGGTGGATAGGGGGGTTGATGTAAATATAGATCAACCTGGGATGAGTAACGATCGAAACTATGGGTCACCAAGGGAAACCCCGGAGACTCGTCGTACCGTTATGATGGACACCTCGGAGGCGGTACCCGAGCCTGCCAATGAGCCAATGGAAATGCTTCTGTCTCATCCCTACTTTCTGCGCAAGCGCAGTCTCGCTCCTGATGTCTACTCAGACCCTAAGAGACTCAGGATTGGCGCGTTTGGCCGTGCTCGATACGATGATTTCATCAGTCGTATCGAAGCGGTTATAAGCCGACGCAGCCAGAGGTAAAGTCACTCTCTGCCTACACGCAGTACTAGTAACCCGCACCAGATAATCATCATGTATACAATGCAGTTATGGATAAGCGCGGTAATGGTAGGAATAGTTTACGGTGTCTGTAGGAATTCTAGCGTGCATAGATTATCGAATGGAGTCATGATCACCGACCACAGGCAGATATCAGTGATACGGGCTGAGTGGACGGTGGTAGTGTCGATAGACCATCCATATCTGCCTGACGGATTTATTAATCAGTTACTACAAATTCGTGTTCTTGTGGCTAATATTAGTCAAAAGACTTCATTAAGCAGCCGTGACATTTTGGGTCTCCAACATAGGGTGAGCCGGATGTTTAAGGTACAGGCAACGTGGCAGGCGGAACTGTATGCGTTAGTGTGGCTGGGGCACCTTATCAACGCGGCTGATGATGTGGTAACTAGTTACCAGAAGGCGGCATCCCAGTTCCATAGGCACACGGCCTCTCTCGAACTGGGGAGATTGACTGAGGAGTTGTTTAGCCCCAAAGACCTGGCCGAGGTAGCTAAACAGGTCAGTGTAGGTAATCGATTGATACGTCCGTACCAGTGGTACTATCGAAACGTGGTCGTATATCCTCTGTGGAAGGATGACGAGAGATTGCATTACGTAGCGACGTTACCTTTGATAGACGGGGGTAATTACATTGAATACTGGCTGCATTCGTGGCCCGAACCGTTGGGTGTGGTAGGGTACTACATGCAGATATTGATAGCCCGGACTAGCATAGGACTCGACACCAAGACGGGCTGGTATTTCACTCCTTCCGAGTGCCGAGGTAGTAAACCTCGAGTATGCCACGGGCAGCTAAGGGTCGATAAGACCCACACGCCGTGCATAGTGAGTATACTAACTAACACCACCGATAGTGCCTGTAATATTCAGTTGACTGAGTCCACCGAGACATCCAGTAAAATTTTTGCCAACAAGAAAATAGGCGTCGTGTTGCAAACGTTCGGGGAAACTATTGAAATACACTGCGGGGGACGACTGACTGACAGATGCGTAGTTGAGAATGGTGTGTTTGCGTTGATGTCTGGTGAGTGCGATTATAGTGGTAAGGGTTGGCGGTTTGAGCCAGTTCTGTCTTATAGTCGGACATACACTCGAATTGGTCTGGCCATTGATACACCAAGATTGGATGTGGCCGGCCTTCTCAACCAGTCAATGATTGTTGAGCAATTAAGTGTGCAGAAGTGGGACCATTTGCATAAGTCTAAGTACGTGCCGCTAGCACCATTATCTGCGATCGACCCAGTGATGGTCGATGGCATGGGGGTACGTTCGTTTGTTTCGTATTCGACGGGCTCCTTCGTTGTGATAATTGTGATTGTGATTATATTATACAAATGTGGATTACTTTCTCGTATGTGGATTTGGATTAGTTGCAAGCCACATGCGGCCCATAGAAGTGCGCCACGGATTATTCCACCTCAGAGGCCTCGGAGACCTGCCGCCCTACCGGAGCCGCTGAGGATATCAGCCGGGTCGTCGCCTAACGTTGAGGCCAGGACTGTGATCGACCCGACGGCTGATGAATGGGTGAACGTGGAGTTGGATGCCAGTCCTAACATCAGTATACAGTACGAGGACTTGAGATAATATTGGTATTGTAGCACAGACTTTATAGTGCCATGTGATGATTGTTTATCGTATTGTGGATGTCACTATGACCTTATTATGAGATGTAATGGTATTTGCATTGTGGATTAGGGTTTGTTTTTGTATGTCTGGTTTATTGTTTATTTAATTGTTTAACTTTTGGTTAGTAGTCGCATTATTTTTTTTTTTCTCTCTCTCATGATTGAGCATATTGTTGTTGGTTCAGTGTCAGAGAGCCCTGGTATGGTGCAGTTTGGTTGTTGATGTTACACAACGAGTTAAGTATCGCTCTCTTAAAGGCCTTATGAGACGGTTAATTAACTTCGGTGAGGGGCATGTGTAGATATCGGATTGTCTTATGGGAGTCATGACCCCACTGGACGTCTTATATTTATGAGTAAGACCTCAGTGAAATTATTATTATTTGAAAATACCAGGTGGGCTAATGAACTGAGTGAATATGAATAGCAGTTAGATATATAGTAGGAAGCTGCACTGGTTGACATCAACCAGTACTGATGAGGAACGGTTTCGCGGAAATGGAGTCGAAACCAGATCGAAACTGTAACATATAGTTTCATCCAGTAAGTTAAGAATTGAATAGAATGAAATAGGAACGACGGTTCTGAGTTGGTGAAATCTGTCAATAGTTGATGATAAAAGTTGTTGCTGTGGGATCGGCATACACTTTTATAGTATTCAGCAGTCGTTTTGGCCGTTAGTTTAGTAAATAATAGAGTGGTAAGAATAGATACGAATCGATGGGAATCGAGAGAAATTATAGGAAACAGACGGACGTTAGTTGTTGACGGTCGGCATTCCGACTCCCTTAAGCAAGTACAACAACACCAGCTGGCAATGAGATCATACAGCTCATGTGCTTATTAAAGTTCGTTTCCTACAGGCTTATCCACGATAGGCAAGGGACAGGACAGAGGCATTGTAGCGTCCTGTAGGAATTAATAACACAATCGAAATTTGTATATCAACTATATGTCTATCAAAGAGAGGCATGCAACAACAACACATTCCGTAATGTTGTTAGTTAGCTGACAGATCGCATCAAGTCAGAACCAGCCAACGCCGCTTTGACCCCGTTTTAAGTTATCTCCATAGAAAAGAAGCCCAGAGTTTGATTAGTCGAGATGACGTCATAATCAATGAGCATCGAGTCAAACTCTGTGGCAGAAAAACAAAAGGAATAGAGTTTCGAAGTGAAATCGAGAGATAGGCGAACAGGGATTGGTCAGAACGATCAACAAGAATAGGTACGAACTTCTAGGAAGGGATAAGCAGATGTTGATTGGAGGCAAGAATGGTGTGGGCCAATCAAACTGTGGTTATAGCTACCTAGAAGGATGAAAGGAACAGGGGCTATGTATTACGATATATATAGATCTATATCGTGATATGTATAGAAGTTAGGAAAATGTAATTCGTATATAATAGGCACTTTGTCTATTGATTCTTTAATCTTTTACCATCGTTGATTCACGTATGTAATATTCTCAGTTAGAGAGTAGTCAAGTCGAGGCTTTGTCATTATCCGTATTGATTAGTAAACTGTACTAAGTTAGTCGTAGTCTTGATAACATATCAGCTATATGTTGGGAGTAATCAAGTTGCAAAAATAATTAAATAATATTAAAATATAATCGTGATATAAGTAGTAGATATAACTTGTAGTTTGTGACAGTATACGTCACCATCATTTAATAAGTATAGTGTACAGTTAGTGTCAGAATAAAATCATCACCTTGTATATATTCAAGGCACGAGTTTGGTTAATTATTCCAGAAGTACAGGGCAACCCTGTACCTTTCCTGAGAGCTTTTGATCCGTCAGATAGGCCCGGTTACCAATACAAATATCTTCATCTCTCGTAGTGAAGAGGCGAGCCGTAACCAGAACAGTTGCGTCATCAGAAGATAGATTGTCGCAGCAATCACAACATCATAGTCTTCTGAAGGTGTGACCGTATTCTTATAGGAAGTTTTATCAAAGTGTAAGATCGAAAATCTTCAAGCTGAATAATCATGAGTTTAACAGTAAAGCTGGGTAAATGGGCTAACAACGAAATAATGGCAGTACAATCCAAAATCCATTAGATTTGCCATTGTAGTGGTGTTGTATATTACCCTGCTTATTATGATTATTAGCACCTTAAATTGTAGGGGTTTGAATACAGAATTAAAGCAAAGGTCTTTATTGGAAGAACTTGAAAAGCAAAAGACAGACATAGCATTACTTCAGGAAAATAAAATTCACAATCCTGAAGTATATAATTCATTTAAACAGTTCTTCACAGGCGAATTGTACTTTTCGTTATCAACAGACAATAGTGCAGGAATTGCTATTCTTATTCTCCCAAGTGCCTTAAATATGCTAATGTCGTATCATCATCAACTGATACAAATGGGCGTTGGGTGAACATATCAGTAAATATTTCTGACTCAGTTTTAAATATTATGTGTATTTATGCACCAACTTTACATTGTCCTCGGCATGCTTTTTTAAAAGAAGTATCGACAATTATACATGAAGGGACGGAAAATTTAGTTCTAGGAGGAGATTTTAACTGTATTTTAGATGCAAATAAAGATAGACGGTCTTCAGCTATTTATGCTGACACATCCCACAAGGAGTTGAACCAGCTATGTGATAGGGAATGCTTATTCGACAGTTATCGGCTGTTGAGTCCTGATGGAAAACAGTTCACTTGGTATCCACGTGATGGGCATGTTGCATCACGAATAGACAGGATTTATTTGCAGGAGTCGTTTAAAGGTAAACTAACAGTTTCAGCCAAAACTGTACATGTAGCATTCTCGGATCACAACATGCTGTGTATTAGATAATGCTGACTGAATTAAGCAACGGAATGGATATTGGAAATTTAATAACTCACTCCTTCATAATGCTAACTATTATCAGCTTATCCAACACTTTTGGCATGATTGGCTCGGAAAAAAGGACTCATGAAAATTTGATTCAATGGTGGGAGGAGGATAAAAATGATCTGGCTCACATTTCACGGCAGCATGATAATAAATTAGCACGAGATAGACACAGGCACAGGAAAGCGTTGGATACACTTTTATTACGAACCTCTAGTAAAGTAAATAACAGAGAAGAAGGCTATAGCGACCTTTTAAGTCAAACAAAGAACACAATAAATGAGTTAGATAAGTATATGTTTGAAGGTGTCAACATTCGGTCACGAGCTCAGATGCAGGCTGAGGGTGAACAACCCACAGAGTTTTTCTGCAGCTTGGAAAAAGATAGGGGCAGAGGAAAGATTAGTAGACGTGTAAAATCAAATGATGGTGTAAATCTTGATTACACAGCTGATATAGCAAGAGCTGTTCATCATTTTTATCAATGTCTCTATTCGTCCGAAGGATGTGATGCTGCAGCAGCTGCAAATGTGTAGGTAACATAAAGAAAACGTGGCCGCATTCATGCCGTGTAATGTGTGATCAATGTTTAACATTAAAAGATTTAACTGAATCCTTACGTGGTATGAAAGCAAGCACACCTCCTGGATGTGATGGCCTTAGAGTAGACATTTATACCACATTCTGGAGTATACTAGGGCAATCATTGCTGCAGGTCGTACATGACATTTTGGAAATTGGCAACCTTCCACCTTCCATGTTTCAGGCATACGTTCGAAACTTTATAAGAAAGGTGAAAGGGAAGATTTGAGAAATTACCGACCAATAGCTCTGCTGTGTGTGGATTATAAAATAATTTCTAGAGCTCTGTCACTAAAACTAAGCAGAGTTTTGGAGGAAGTGATTGGTGCTGATCAGACCTGTGGTATTACAGGCAGAAGCAGTTTAACAGACGTCTTTCTTATACGGGATTTAATTAATTTAGTGGAGAAAGACAAACTACCAGCAGCAATCAGTAGTCTTTAAAATGAAAAGGCATTTGATCATCTAGAGTGGAATTTTCTTTTTAAGTCCTTACGTTGTATTGGCTTAGGGGAAAATTGTATTAAATGGGTCAAGACATTGTATACTAATATAAGTAGTCGATATGTGGTCAATAATCATTTAACTGACCCTGTAATTTTGAAGCGTGGCGTTCGACAGGGATGACCATTGTCACCCTTGTTATTTGTGCTTGCCATGGAGTCATTTGGGGCAACAATACGTGAAAATAAAACATTCAAAGGAATTCCCATACCAGGTAGTGTAAGACCCTTGAAGGTTTCACAATATTCTGATGATACCACAGTATTTATAGGAGATAATTATGATTTTAGTCACCTATAAAGGACACTGGTTGAATTTAAGAAAGCCTCTGGCCTAGAAATAAATAAGGATAAATCCGTAGGTTTGTTTCTTGGTGAATGGAATTCCCGAAATGATGACGTCATGGGAATAAAGTGGTCAGACAACAATATTAAAGTGTTGGGAATTTACTTCAATAGGAAAATGGATCCCTCAATGAACTGGACATATCGCCTTACTAAAGTGAAACATATTCTAGCAGGTTGGAGGCGGCGTCATTTGTCAATTTTTGGAAGAACCTTTGTCATTAATAGTTTGGCAATGTCCAGGCTGTGGTATACAGCCTCAGTTGTACATATGCCAAACTATGTAGAAACTGAAATTAGTCAATTAATTCTTGCATATTTATGGAAAGGTACAACTAACCTTGTATCACAGGCTGTGTGTGTGAACAAAAAACAAAATGGCGGGTTAGATTTAGTTCACATACCAACAAAATGTGCATCTTTAAAACTGAAATTTCTTTATGAATTACTTTATTCGCCTTGGACAACCGTTTCACGCACGTTACTCCAAAGTTACATAGGGCCATTTCCAGTTGCAAGTATCTTCTTTCCAAAAACGCCACCCCAAAATATTCGGAGGATTCCTGGGATATATCAGGACTTACGCAAGGCATTAAGTATGTTTTCTAAAACCACTCAATCGCCATTGACATGGGAAGATGCTTTAAACCAACAATCGTGGGGAAATGATAACATTACCCTGTCCAATGGAGCTCTTTATTTCCCATCATTAGCAACTAACGGGATCCAGCACTTTGCAGATGTGATTACACTTGATTCCCGAGTGTGGTTTTCCAGGCAGACCCCATCAGAGAAATGTAAGCTGAGAACCATCGACGGTCAGAGATTATTAATTCAAATTAGGAAGGCAGTTCCTCCGGATTGGTTTAAATTACAAAATTCCACTAGCAACCAGGGAATAACTCCACCCATCTTGCTTTACGATGAAAATGTATTCAAATGTCATATGAGTTCCCATGACTGGTATACAGTTCTGATACAAAATCACGCTAAAACACCAAAAGCTGTTGCTGTTTGGAATGACACATGTTATAATCCCTTTTAATGGAAAACTGTCTGGAAAATTATACACCTGCCCCCTATACCATATAACGCAAAGGATGGAGCTTGGCGACTTCTCAATCGCAGACTTTGGGTTGGTCATCTATTACAAAAATTTCACGTCACAACCAGTAATCGATGTCCTCTTTGTGAATCGCAAGAGGAAACAATCGAGCACTTATTCCTTAAATGTTCAGTCATTCTTGAGTTCTGAAATCACATAGAGACAGTTTTAAAGGATTTCGGGATAAGTCACATGAAATTGACAGCTAATATTATTTTATTTAGAGATTTTAAACATGTACAAATGCATCTTACAAACAGGCTGCAAGATGTCCTAATTTGTCTTGTTACAATGGCGGTTTGGACAATTTGGAAATATAGATGTGCTAAGGTACTGGGCCATGATAACATGAACAGCTTAGTTTCATTGAAAGCAATTTTTCGCGCCAGTATGCTAATTTTCCTTTAAGGAGAACTCTTTCGGTTGATGAAGAAAGGGAAGATTGAAAGGTTTAAATATACATGATGTGTAACCAACTTAGTAGAATTATCACCTATGAACTGGATAATTTTTAATTTATGAACACAACAGATCCTGTATTGATGTACCAGAGGAGTTTAAATTAATATTAGTTGAAACAGAAAATCTGACTATTAACGCTTTAATGACAGCATTTGTTAAGGAATGTCAAAATATTTGCTGATTGAGTGACCATTTGCGGGCCGAGGGGAGAATATTTTCGAAATTTAGCACTGAAGTGACTGGCTCGGTTGTCGATACAGTGAGTCAACTGGTAAGTTTTCAAAAATGGTCTTCTCTTGGCCTCCAAATCGAAATTAATATTCCTCAATACCACTGAAGAGACAGGGGTTTGGTCTACTTCGCCATAGAATGGTTTAAAACGACACCATGATGATTAAACATTTCCTTAGTTTGCCGAGTATGGAAATAATGTAATGTTGTAATGTTTTAAATCCCATCTGTATCATTTTGTGTAACATTTTTAAGAATAGATTTTTAATCTATATATATTAACGCTTAAATACGGGCATCCCTTGATTGGAGGCGGTTGCTGCCTTATCAGACTGCTGCTTCCAGTCGTTTCGGATGTTTTTATTGGCCAGTATTATATTAAGATCATTGTATTGTTTGAATTGCAAACGACCCGGGGTAATATTGGAATCAGTATCTCTATGTAAACACAGATCATTTTTTCAAAATAGCAGCGGTGTTTGTTATTGTTTAATCAGGCCACAAGCGATCACGGACATTTTCAGAAACGTTCTCGTAAAGAGAAAGATTAATTTGCAGAGGCGTTATTTGCTATTGTTCGCAGTACTGCTGACAAAACGTTCGCGTTTAAATACTCGCGTTTTGTCGGCTATAAAATCAATTACCCGGACCTATTCAGAAACTGGTCATAATAATGTAAGTATGCGTTTATTGTATTACGGCAGTATATATTTTTATTGCGCATATATTTTGAATGGTTTTATTTATGATGGAAAGACTGGCGAATTTTATTTTTACTTTGACGTCTGTTCAGTGTTAGTGTATTGTATAGTTTTGTCAGCCTTTTATATATTTTTAGATATTAAAGGTTTTCCGCACGATCCGTTGATCGTGTCATCAAAAAAAAAAGTAGTAGTAGTAGTAGTAGTAGTAGTAGTAGTTGTTGTTGTTGTTGTTGTTGTTGTTGTTGTTGTTGTTGTTGTTGTTGTTGTTGTTGTTGTTGTTGTTGTTGTTGTTGTTGTTGTTGTTGTTGTTGTTGTAGTAGTGGTGGTGTAGTTCGGATCGACCGGACAGGTACCGGCCGTACCAGCCAAGCTTGGTACGCGCCGCCCGTCCTGGATTCGTTCCCTGCCCACGACCCCCTGACTACTCGTTAGACATTCCATATTGTGATTACAGTCCTGAGTTCGATCCGCTCCCGTCATGAGCTGCTTGCGGGAATCCTGTTTGCGGAAACCAGCCTGCGGAAACTTTCCAGCTTCCAGGGAATGCATCAACTCACGTCAACCTAAGAGTGACGTATCAATTTCAGTAACACGATAGCCCAGGTTTAAGAATGGCTACCGATTATTCAAGTAACTAAACTTGACATTTTAATTATTCCGTTAATTATATTTTTGATAATTATATGATATCTGTATAAACGGTCCCGATGACTAAAATGCACCGTAACGGTCTTAGGACCGCTACTTATAATTTCTGTACCTGTTTATAGTTATTCTTATTTTCTGTAAGGTGTTTTTGCTAACCGCACCGTAGTAGGTTCCTTAACCTATACTATAGATATATTATTCTGATCATTTCACACTGTATTGATTGTTCTGGTTAGTTTATATATGGCCAGTGGCCATCAGTTCATATGTTTTGTTTATTTGCAGAAAATATAGGACTGCAGAGCACGTAGGCAACACTATACAGCAACATATATATATATATATATATATATATATATATATATATATATATATATATATATATATATATATATATATATATATATATATATATATTCCTATATATATATATATGCAGCACTTTCTCCCGCCACCAACAATTTGTTCACTGAGGTCGCTGTCCGTACTATAACTCTGTTTAGCCCGGCATGCTACCAACTAAACACCTTTTCTATTCAGCTCGATAGGCTAGGTTCATATGATTAGAGACACTTTCTTCATTAGGAAACACTTAGTGTACACCTCTTTTCCTGTAGTTGCGATAATTTAGCCCCGCACTCCGGCAAGGTTGTGTAAGATTGGCCAAAAATACCAAAAGGGCCTCATATTTCTAAGTTGTTCTCTCTCTTCTTGTTCCGTTAAGCCTTTTGGCTTCTTAATTGAAAGTCCCTATCCGCACCATGGACTGATCTGACCATGGGACCCTATTAGGGTTTCTGATCGGTGATGGCCGGGTGTGGTGTCATGCACATTTCCCATGTATTTTCGGATACTCAGTAGTTAGCACCTTTGCCAATGTAGGAAAGCACTGCGAAAACATGTCTTAATTATTAGTTTCTTTAATCTGCTGAACAATCCTCCCGCACCGCGGTGCATAGCTGGGCAACTTGTGTTTAAACCTAACGACAGGTTAAAAAAGTTAGTTCCATAGGACCTGGTGACGGGCAAGATGCGCATCCCCACCGAATTCCGTAACAATGTCTGGGCATGATATTCAAATCTGCCACGCCCTCACGGGAAGGACATTTACAGTGGGTATTTGTCTCTCTTACCCCCGCCATAACGATAGATCAGATTGCCTAAAAATGCTTTTGTGAAAATGAGTCAATGTGCTGTGACGTTTTATGTGGTTACGGAGCGAGATGTCCGGATTCTTATCCAGTTCGGAGATCTTACTAAGTAACATGTATGCACGCTGTATTCGGTATTGATGTCTCAAGGCATCTGTTCTCAATGACAGCCGTATCTAAAAGCTAGGTAGACGCCAGCCATTTGCGGCCTAAAATAATTCATGATTTTCCGTCACTACAAAGATAATTTTCTTGCCTTTCAGGTGAGAGGTATACTAGCTTATATTAAGTTAACTAGTTAAGTCTTGTGTACGGGAGCCTCCCTTGCGGGGATACCTCTATGGACCTACGAGTCTGTGTGGTACCTCCGGGAGCCCCACGTTTAAAAGTTCATCAGGCAGTATCTATGTCTTGTATTTTCGTATGCTCATTACTTTTATCTAGCATACTTGACGGTCTGTTTAGGTAAAACTATTGTATAGACTTATTTTAATTAGGTCACCAAATCAAATCTTGTAAGTCCATAGATCACGAAATTGCTATGGACAGGCATACTGGTGACACAAACTCTTGGGATGAGACTGTTGTATTTAATGTTCGCGACGATGGCCGCACGGCCCCACCCTACCACAACCTATGGGCATCGGTAGTATTGACGATACTAGTAGTGCTATTCATAAGAATGATGGATGCCATGAACGACGTAAACCACGCCAACATTTACAATAAACAGTAGAATCAAGCATATATGGATGATATTTTGATCCTAGAAAAGACAGCACGATGGCGAATTTAATGGGAAATGTTGGAAATGAACGATTGCGTTCCACCGGCCTTAGGGGCCGGTCTTTGTTACCCATAGGGAAGTATCGTACAGGATCCGCCACCCCGAGACAGGAAGCTAACCAGCGTCATCATTCGTCGTGCACTTGCGGCGCGGCGAGTCGACATCAGACACCGGAACGGCCCGACACTACCCCGCGAACTATAGTAGTAGTAGTAGTAGTAGTAGTAGTAGTAGTAGTAGTTGTAGTAGTAGTAGTAGTAGTAGTAGTAGTAGTAGTAGTAGTAGTAGTAGTAGTAGTAGTAGTAGTAGTAGTAGTATTGGGGGCGGTGATGAGTGCGGAATAATTTAAGATTATTTATCATTTATAAAAAGCATCATACATACTGTATTCTCAAATACTTGATCACGACTACTAGCCACAAATCTGCCACCGCCTATTTTATTTGCTTGAAAATCCTACAAACTCAGAGTGAATGATGTGTTCTAAATACATATTCCCGATAACTAGAACAACACTTTGATTTATTATCCTGCATCATTGTAAAAAATAATTGTGCATCCATACAGATTATCCATCTTTGTCATTTTATTTTGATTTATATCTGATTCTGTAAAGCATTTCTCTAGCTTGTTTATCGTGTGTGGTTGATCCGGGAGGGGGTATGGTGTGGGTAAGCGACGGCGGTTCATTAATAGTGGTGGTCGTATAAACACTCGCTTTAGAAAACATCCATCAAAAGGAACGAACGAAACAATATTTTGCTATGAGCCATATAGACCGCCGATGATGCGAGTTCAGTAAAACGCCAGTGCGGATGGCCGTTTTTTAATTTCTATGTTATGCCTTGCCCATCTGTAGCTAAGCGTCGCCCATGCACTGCCGGTGGTTGGATCTATCGAACCCTGAATCTCATTTTCCAGAAAACAATGCAGTTAATCTGCTGAGTATTTTGATACTTATTTGACTGGTTGCGGTTGCCGCTAATCAGCAGTGGCCAGTCAAATTAGTTTCACATTCTTCAATGGAATGATTATTAAGTAGCAAAGACATACAATTCGCACATATGCCGGACTATTAAAGGTATCTGACTTGGTTACGCCATTCATGGCGTATTTTAATTTTGACACCAGCTATCTGTGACCATAATCACGACGTTATATACTTGCCTGACAGACTGGACGCGTATATTCACTCTATATAGTGAACGCACGAGTTGCATTATGTTACGACGTGTTTTTCAAGCAATCGCAATGGTTCACTCGTTATAGACAGCTTTGACAATTCTATGAACAAAAGAATAAAGCATGCATAGGCTACTATTTTGAATCAATTTGTCTGATCTGTGGAAGAGTTTCACCGACATTTTTTTAAAATAACGACGGCAGTAGAGGTATGCTGTCTAGCGATGTCTCGCCCATTTCTAGCTAAGCTCCACCTACGATTTGCGCTTGTTAGTGTCGAGCGACCACTGAATATCCAGAATCCCAATATCAATGTTGCTACACTCATAGGCTGCTGGGTATGTTGCAACTAAGTTGTGTGAATGATGTCGCTGCCTATAACAGCCCTGCGCCTAGTCAAATTAGTTCCAAATCTTCAACACACTGTTTATAATATATTAAAGGCATGCAGTCCATGCATACAGTAACCTTGATGGGCTTTTCAATGATCATGACGGGGCTAGATAGGACAGTCGTTACGTATTTTGAAAAGCGCACTAATTCTAGTAAGATAGGTTGACCAGCATAATCCACAAGCCAAACACCCAATAATATACGCATGGTTACATTTGCTTTATCGCCTCCTGCCTGATGTGGGAAGCGCGGAACCATCGTCACAGATTATATCATATCTTTGTCCAGTGCCGGCTTAGGCCGGTGCAAGACCTTAGGTAGGAACCCTTAAGTGTACGATTTTGAAATATAGATGCTGTGAGATGCAATCTGAGGCCTATTTGGCATGATATTATTAATTAATAATTGGTCAAGATTTTTCAAGAGAATTATAATTTTTGAAGGCCAAGAGAAGACAATGTGTGTACATTTACCAATGAATTTTACGAAAATGGCATTATGTCGTCCTGCACATGGTCATTTCTCTGCACTACTGTAGAATTATTTTGTGTATCAAAGTGCTATTAAAGGGACAATGCGATTCGTGTCTTTGCATAGCCAACGCTCATTTGTAGGCCAAGAGAAGAATATTTTCTTTGAATATTTACAACTGGAATGACTGGGCCGGTTACCGAGACAGTTATTTCAATGGTACATTTTCAAAAATATTCTTCCCTTGGGCTGCAAATGATCCTTACTCAAGATGACTGTATTACTGTAGTGTAGACGGTACCGAGTTTGCGTTACTTAGTCTAAAGAAAACAACCTTAAAATATGTTTTGTTTAAAAGCGCGAGGCCCCACATTAAACGCGAGGCCCTAGAATGTAGCCTAAATAGCCTAGTGGAGCAACTCCTTTGGTGCCGCTTGGCTATTCGCCATAGTATATGTTAAAACCAATTTACGTCGATTCCGTCTTTTTCCTTAGACTATTCATACGTAATGTATTCGTCTTCAGCAAAGTGCTTGTAAGCAAGATATGAATGTCAGTCACTCAGACGGCACGGTGCGTGACATTAATTCCCACAACCGCGTCGTGTTAACCTCGTTATTATAGACGTGGGTGATAACCACTAAAAAGACACGGTCTGTCACTGAAGTAAACGATGTTATTATCAATTGCGTCACTAGTAGGCTGACGTCACAATCAAAATGCCTAGCGAAAGGTGTATCTAGCTCCGTCATGAACTGAAGATGGAGATGGGGCAGTGGAGAAAGGGTGGGTGCGGGGAGAGAGAGAGAGAGAGAGAGGAGAGAGGGAGAGGGAGATAGGGAGAGGGAGGAGAGAGGGGGAGAGGGAGAGTGAGAGGGAGAGGGAGAAAGAGAGAGAGAGAGAAAGTAGAGAGAGAAGGAGGGATGGAGGGAGAGAGGGAGGGAGGGAGGGAGGGAGGGAGGGCGGGCGGGTTGGCGGGAGGGACGGAGGGAGGGGAGGGAGTGGGGATGGAGGGAGGAAGAGAGAGAAAGAGAGAGAGAGAGAGAGAGAGAGAGAGAGAGAGAGAGAGAGAGAGAGAGAGAGCGAGAGAGAGAGAGAATAGAGAGAGAGAGAGAGACTAGAGAGAGAGAGATTGGAGAGAGAGAGAGAGAGGGAGGGAAGGAAGGAGGCGGGCTGGCGGGCGGGCGGGCGGGCGGGAGGGAGGGAGGGAGGGAGGGAGGGAGGGATGGAGGGAGAGAGAGAGAGAGACAGAGATGTCGTGGACCAGAAAGTGGGCCAAACATTTTTTATGTCCTAGACATTAACAGGCACTAAAGTTCCCACGTTTTCTCTTACAAATTAATTTTAAAATGTCCACCATCTATTAGACCTACTTGTCACATACCAGCTATTCATCAACATAATGCAAATCTGCGCATTGGATTATATTCTAATAGATTGCACATGCGTGTTAAAAAGCACTAACATATAGCTTCTAGTTCCTGAGTAACACGCGGTTTACCCCTTACCACTCTGCTCTAAAAAAATTACAATTTTCTAATTAAAATAAAAAATAAACCTGTGTTCATTTTTTTCAATCGCTTGCGAAACCGCTTGCGAAAAACTAGCGGCCCAGATTTCCATAGATGTCAGTAGTCAAACATTTGACAAAATGGAGTTGTTTATATGTGTTTTTGGTCTATAAAATGCATGCAAATAAGGTTAACATTGTACGAAGAAGAACATGCTTATACCTTTAAGTCAATTTAACTCAATTTAATAGCAGTTCGGCATATATTGCAACAAGCTGATCTATGCACGTATGACCCAATTTCGTATTTGTTCAGAATTGACTCATCCGAATGTTAGCATCCACAGATCACAAAATGGCATGGCACATCAGTGTTAGATTATCACATTGGAACACAGTCACTCAGTATAAACGTGTACTAATTCATGGCAGATACTATCGCCAGGGCTGTGTTCTAAACTCATCTTAGGGAATCGTCTTAAAATCATTATTCCTGAAGTTGTATCTGTAACGTTAATAGACGAATCCAGTCTACCGATTAATCATGTGATGCCTTAATGAACTTCGGCGCATGTAGGCTGGCGCTATACTCAATTACGCAATTAAGTCCGTTATAATTGATGCCATAGGCATTAATAACACGCAGTTCAAATCGTTTCAAAATATGCACCCTCTTACCTATCTAGTTCTCTGAAACGTGACATTCAGAGAGTACAAGGATCCATTTATCCCAATACGGGAAAAGTTTGTGTCGTGATTACTTAGAGATGGTCGGGGCATAGCTGAAACTGGATTCACCGATTGCGTTCTATGAATGAGTTTTCCTAAGATTACTAAGCAAACTATCTGTTTTGTAGAAATCAAAACATTCCATGGCCAAATTGATCACAGCGGCAACACGCACACATGCACGCACGCACGCACGCACGCACGCACGCATGCATGCACTCGTGCATGCATACATGCGTGCACGCCCACACCCACACGCACACACAACACAGTGAGAGAGACTCTAGAGGAATGTGGGTCCGGCGCCTCGTCATCCCGTTTCTAAATCCGCAGCGAGTCGAAACTGCCTTTTTGAAAAGATTAATGTTTTAGGGAATAGTCGCTGTTATTTTATGGCGCATCCTTTTTTATAGTGTTTGACGATACTGCACCGTCTTTTCGGTATCTCACCAGAGGTACCTAACGTATATATACACAAAAAGGTATCCAACTGAATGATAAGGCCCTAGCGCGACTTAACTAGTTTAATATAAACTAATGGCTCATGCGGGCAAATAAATTGGTTTGCGAGAGGAAAGTGCCTCGCGCATGCCTCCGTCACAGGAAAATGTCAGCAACTTCGTAGCCGTTAAGGAGAGTCGGTGTAATACCGTTCTCCCATTCAGAAACAATGCAAAATTGCTGAATTACATATGTGTTATATGGGATTTTTTGGGATGCACGCTGATTTCCGTAGAGATGATGCACATATTTCAACAGAAATCGGTACATTTACCTCCCTAACTCTGTCGTTGGTTAGTCGGTGCCGCATTGTTTTGGCGAGTCGTCTTAAGGAACTGAACTAACCTTTAGGTGTTACGTCCAAACACAGACTGTTTTATGCTGCCAATGCCCTATTCCTACCTCACGTTGACAAATGGTGTCTTTTTGTGTAGCTCGCTTGGCACCCATCTCGGGATGTACCTATTGAGCGGACTACTCAAGCCGATGGCGCCTACGTGGTACCTGGGCGACGAGTCATCGAACCGATGAGCGACGCTTGACTACATGGCAGTATAACCACATATAGCAAGACAAAGACAGCACAGCACAAAAGCGTTGAATAACTAACGTATCTAGTTACTAAAGGGTCGAAGATGCAGGTAGTAGACTATGGTGACCGTCTTTGAAGGCATGGATGACCCACTAGGCACTTGCAATCAATGTAGAGTTAGTCTGCGAGCGCCATTTTGCCACTAATTAAAGTACCGAGAATGAGCCGTGTGAGACTCGGTCCCTAGTAGCTAACGTGTAAATGCGTAGGACGTTTTCTACTATAAATATATTATTACGCTGTGAATCCTACTATGGATTACAGCTTATCGTAAGCGGTACCAGTGAATGCACTTGGGAAGTGTGTGAGACGTCACCGTTTGGAGAATAGCTTTCAAGAAACCTCAGGGATTTTAAGGGTCGGCTTTAACCAAACCGGTGGTGGGCGTTCCCTGACAATTGTTGGCCAGGTGGCGGGAGAAGAGTAGAAAGAGACGCCTGCTCGAAAGTGGTTAGTCGGCCATTAAGTTTGTTGACCAAGTATAGAAATACGGCCCGCTATGTAACTAGGTGCGAATCCGTGAGAGACGTTACAATAAACAGTCTACTTTCTTGAGCAGTGAGCTCTAACTACTAATCTAACTAATGTTTCCTATCCTACATATCTGAGCTTATATTAGGAATAGGTTAGATGCGCCATGGCCCGTGCGCCAGGACCCGTATCGATTGGTACAAGTACGAGAAACGGTACTAGTGAAAAAGGGTTGCTGTTTAGAAAATGGTACGATGTCTTATTGTAAGTCTGTAGTATTAAAAAATCGATTGCAAGGTTTTTTCTTATAAACTAAACTAGAACGAAAAGAACGGTTAAGAACGGTACCCGCCGTAGTACAATTTATAGAGTGAAACAAAATGGTCTGACTAACCTAAGCGCCTACTTGTAATCGGCGCAAAACTGGTTTTAATACTTTAAGGAAAATGGCGCCTGTTAGTCACCAGCCCTTAAAAAGATATGAGGTAGAAGTTGTAGAAGATGTGCCCTTTTTAGCGGTGGTGCACCATTATGATCACAACCACGTTCTATTGAATGTCAGATGTCACATTGAGTATGCTGTTGAAGGTGAAGTAAGTTTCCTGCACACTTCGGAATAGTTGGATGCCGAAAGAGGTGCAGGAAGAGTACACACTTGCTACAATAAAGGCGTGCGATTAAAGTGTGTTAATGCAACGGCAAAAGACGAATTTCGCTACAAGTTCAGGTCAGGCGACAAAAGCAATGTCCAAAAGTGGAATGGCTTTAGCTAAACTGGCCTAAGCACTTAGAGTTTTTAGCACTAGATATATGCTATTCCATAAATCACTTTTTGGTGTGGCTCAGACAGGTCTGGCGAGATATCAAACGAGCAGGTTCTGCACAGTCGATTTATTGATCTAAATTAGCGCCTTTCAAAAGATGGTTGAGCCTTTGGTTTTATTGCGTCTCTTCTTAGTTGATGAAGCTTATAACCTTTGTACTTTTTAGTGTTATTATTCCTCAAAGGGAACTTACAAATTTGTTGGCGCATGTTTACGAGACCGGTATCCGATCACGGCATCAGGTAATGTTTGGAGTACTGCGAGTCGCGTTCTGGCATGCACAGTGCTTGGAAGGGCTTTATGGTAATGACAAACGTATCAGACTACCTCCCCATCCGAGGAATCGATGACTGATTGGTTTGGTTGGCATATAGTTCGGGTCCCTATTAAACAAGTCCCATTTACGCTAGGTTCAAATTAGTTTCTATGTTGGACTGAATTCTTTTTGTTGAAATTTTTAATATATGCGGTTTTGTTTTTTGTGATACCAACGACCCTATATCCAAGAATCCGAAAAAGGAAGGAATCGGGTTTGACTGCTCCATGTGCATGGAGAAAGGAAGCGTGATGCGGTAAGATCAGCAGTATTCGCAAAACACGATGTCTAGGCCTAATCTAACTTAAATTAGTTATCCTCGATTCACCGCAGTTTTCTGCCGCTAGGCCTACATTGTACCAACCTAACCATAGAGGCCTTTCGACCTAAAGGTTATCACAAACAAATGGGCCACTCAGTGCATCCACGGCGCAGTGCCCTTGACTCTAAAGCTTCCTCAGTCATAGATCTAACCATCTATTCTATTCGCATTTCCGTTGCCGATTATTAGAATATTGACAGTGTAAATGTCTCAGCTGGTGTTATTTATTAGTAAATAGAAGAACAAAGTAGAGTAGATGGTAGTTTGCTTAATATAGTTAGGCTAGTATGTGGTAGGGTGGATGGGGTGGCATAGGAATGCCCAATATGTTACACGGACGATCTATCTAGTGCTCTACATTTTTTATCGTTCTGTGGTGTATTGCAATTTTCTTCGTTTCCCGTTCATCCGAGAGTCACTTTATGGAAACCACAGAATGCGGATGCAGACACCAGTGGCACATCTGATCGAGATAGATATCGGCATCAACACTAGGGTCTATTTATGCAATCTGCAAATCTGTGGTCGCGAAGCTGAGGAATCGATTGATTAATTGGTTTGCTTGGCGCATAGTTCATGTCCCGGCTAACCCAGTTCCATTCACGCCAGGTTCAAAAGGATATTAGTTTCATTGTTGGGCTGAACGTTTGTTGTTGAAATTTTGAATCTATACAGTTTTGTTTTTCGCAACAGCAGCGGTAGAGGGACAGCTGAGGAATCGAAGAAGTTATTGGTTTGGTTGGCGTCTCTCGAGGCCCTGATTCGGTCCCATTCACGCCATTCTAGGCCGGTTTTATTTCAGTCCAGTATTTCCTTCCTCCGCTTTTCCGTTTATACTCTTGGATGGAGCGGGGTAGCAAGGAGTGAAGGAGATTGTCCATGTTTCCAGCGATCCACTGTTGGCCGAACAGAGACGTGATCCCCGGATTCACAGCTCTACTCGTTACTGCCTGAGCTACCGCCTCCTACAAGGAGGAATCGAAGAGGTATTGGTTTGATTGGCGTCTATCGAGGCCCTGATTCCAGGTCCCATTCACGCCATATTTAGGCCGGTTTTGTATTTCACTCTATTATTGGTAACTTCCCCATTTTGTACACCCATTTATACTCCTGTGTGGAGAGAGGCAACCAGGAGTGAAGGAGATTGCCTATGTTTCCAGCGATCGTCAGTTATCCGAACAGAGACGTGATCCCGGCGAATCAGAAGTCACCACAGGCCCTTTCTCAACCAATTAAAGGTTCATATTCACACTAAATGCTTGCAAATTAAATTATCTAAATTGTTAGAGGCCTAAACTTTGAGAGTAGATATAAAGAAACGAAAACAATGTTAACATATGATGATTTAAATCCATATAATTTAATATAGGCTCGTGCCTCTAATTCAATTTCACAACCAAAACAAATATTAATATATACGGAATGAAATCATCATATGTTAATATTTATTTTGTTTCAATACATAATTTCAGTCTCTAAAAGTAGTCAATTTTAACAACTTTATTTCCAAGCATTTAGTGTGAATCTGCACCTTTAAAGCGCAGCCAAATCAAGCAAAAAACACGAGTTTATGCCGTCATACGACCTTCGCCCTGACCGAACGCTGGAGCATGTGCAATACGGATATGCGCATTAAATGTAACTAAATTTTAATTTAAGGATATCTCAGCCATTCATTGCCAGATTTTAATTTTGTAAACGGATTCGTATTTCTGAAAGAATCCTGGGTAACATTCGTCCAAAGAACAGTGAAATAGACCTGGTATTAACAATTCCAGAATATGGGCGATTAAATACACAAAATATACCTTACCCCGCGCTGTCTATGCAGCGTAAGCGGGCTATCTCGAATGACGCTCAAAGGACCGTGAGGGGAGAGTGCGGAATATCTC
Source organism: Chaetoderma sp. LZ-2023a (assembly GCA_034401795.1). Taxonomy (NCBI): domain Eukaryota; kingdom Metazoa; phylum Mollusca; class Caudofoveata; order Chaetodermatida; family Chaetodermatidae; genus Chaetoderma; species Chaetoderma sp. LZ-2023a. The sequence goes on along the minus strand of CM067371.1, from coordinate 29,597,414 downwards.
AGCCCGGTCCCGGGCCGTTTCGTACCCGGTGATAAGCGATCCGCGCTAAGGAACCTGACTTGCATGATTCTGGAAATACGGATTCTGCTCTTGTCTTTGCCGCGAGTGTGGTGCGCTGTTTTGTTCCATCTATATACGCAATGTATTTTCTAGGAACTTGCACAGCAGGCAGGCAGGCAGGCAGGCAGGCAGGCAGGCAGGCAGGCAGGCAGGCAGGCAGGCAGGCAGGCAGGCAGGCAGGCAGGCAGGCAGGCAGGCAGGCAGGCAGGCAGGCAGGCAGGCACGCACGGACGCACACGGACGCACGCACGCACGCACGCACGCAAACACGCACGCACGCACGCAAACACGCACGCACGCAAACACGCACGCACGCAAACACGCACGCATGCACTCACGCACGCACGCACGCACGCACGCACGCACGCACGCACGCACGCACGCACGCACGCACGCACGCACGCACGCACGCACGCACGCACGCAGGCAGGCAGGCAGGCAGGCAGGCAGGCAGGCACGCACGCACGCACGCACGCACGCACGCACGCACGCACGCACGCACGCACGCACGCACGCACGCACGCACGCACACGCACACGCATGCGCGCACGCAAACCTACTTGGGATTGCTTCGATTTAATCATGAGAATATCCGTGGTCATCAACGCCATTGTTAGAGATGGACGTCCATAATGGACGTTTCCACGTTTATCCACCGTCATATGACGTCATGCTCAACTAAGTGGCGTGTATGCTGAAGTCATAATGATGACGTCATGACTGATCGCATTCTGTTGAATATTTTGAAGCTAATTTGACTTGCCGCTGTTGTTGCCTTGGGCTTAAATGTATAGCGTTCTGCAAATTGATAGTTAGAGTGTTGCTGGAGCTTAGCTAGTGATGGACGGGGCATAGCTAAAACTGGAAATGTTCATTCTTTGAGCTGGCATGACAAATCAGAGATTTGGTGCGATTTGGGTTTTCATAAGGTGTGCTTAGCCTACCATATGGACTAGCTGCATTGCCAACAACATCACGCTGTCAAATTAGTTTCCAAATATGCAACTGCTTACCTGTATAGTTTTCCATAAACTGATAGTCAGGAAGTTCAGAGATCGATACATTCGAAATACGAGCGAGGTGTGGATGGGGAGTAGATAGAGATTGGTGGGGCATAGCTAAAACTGGAAAGCTAAATGGAGATGGTCAAAATGAGGGCATTCAGTAGCACAATGGGTGTTGTGTATGTTGCGGTAAATATATATTAAGTTACATTTTATAGATGATATAATAGTGGTGTGATTTAGGTTAAGTATGGTTGATGTAGGGCACAGCTATATCTTCCCTCTCTCCATAGACATGTCGGTCCAATTTCTCTATAACGCTAACTTTCTCCATCCTTCTCTCTCTCTCTCTCTCTCTCTCTCTCTCTCGCTCTCTCTCTCTCTCTCGCTTACTCTCTCTCTCTCTCTCTCTCTCTCTCTCTCTCTCTCTCTCTCTCTCCCTCTCTCTCCTTTCTTTGTACCGTTCTCTTTTCCGTTAACTGAATTTGTTTGGTTTTAATTCCATTGCACTCTTAGAGGTTTCGAGGTTTGGCGTTATATACTGCGTCCAGCTACCCCTTCTTCTCTCCAGATGCCCATTCTATCGTCGCCTTGACGCTCTCGAACACGTTTGTTAAACCCCTCTTGCTGCATGACGTTATGATAAATGATATTGTTACTTGCCTGGTGTAACATAACTGCTTTTGCTATGATATTTCTGCGAACGTGGCAACAAAGTAAAATGAATATGTCTGGCAATTTAATTAGGACATTATTTGATAGCTCATAAGAGTGAGTATACCTATTCTTTACATTTCCCTCAAGATCGTTGATGAGGTAACCTCTCACCAGGCTCTATCAAGACATCGTGGTAGGTGTCCTTTTAGTAACCCTTTGACTTCCATTGCATAGTACATATGGTAGGATCACGGGGCGGGTATATAATAAGTGTGCAGCGTTCCGAAAATGTGCAATGCTCATTTTGGCTCGCCGCTGTGATGCGATTACAAATTATAATGGAGTAGATTAGTCACGAAAATCGGAATATCCCCGACGAAAATTTGCTAATTGTGTGTTTTTTTTATAAAGCTACAATTTAATAAGCATTATGTTGACCATTTTGGTCATATACTTTGAATTGTTTCTGCCATAGGCAGCAACAGCACATAGACAACTTAGTTTTAAAATGGCCAAGCGCGTATATCTATACCATGATAGAAAATGGGGAAAATAGAACAATTTCACTGCCAACACCTAGTGCGCCCACCTTTAACTTCACTGTGTACGGTGTTCAGCCCTCAGGAGAGAATAGAATATAATGTCAAAACCATTTTCTGGTGGTGACATTCGACGCCATGTGATGTGATATTTTAATGTTATTGTATACACTGGCATCACGTATAGAATACGAAAGCCCGGTATTCTGGTGGGTAATGTTCTATGGACGTACGTCCGTACCCCTTGACGTAGTAATATCGATCGCGATTGCCATCCTAATAAAATTAGCATGGCTATATGGATTACCGATTCAGAAAGTGCTCTCAGATGTGCCCATTGGAACACCAAGCCACGCAGCCATGTGGTACATTAATCCTATTTATGTTTTTCATTCTCTTACACAATGGAACGTAGAGGGGCGTGGCTCCATGTATATATATATATCCAACATTCGAATGAACCTTTCCAGTTTTTGCTATGTCCCGCCCACCTCTAGCCAAGCTCCACCCACACTTCGCCGTGTTAGAATTGGTCGATCCTCGAATGCCCTATCCGGCAATTTCCGAAAAACTCAACGGGTAAGCTGTTGACTATTTTAAAGCTAATGTGACTGGGTGGGGTTGCTGCTTATGGCAGCAACAGCGACCAGTCAAATTAGTTTCAAAACATTCAACAATATATATATTTAATTGTAAAGACATACAATTCGTACACAAACGCATAGTCCGTCTTCGAATACGCGTTCGTGACGTACTTATTAACGTCATTTATGACGTCATTCACCATGATGTCATTCTACACGTCGCGTAGTTGATTAAGATGCCATAGGATAGATCGATAAAGCAGAAAGGTGTATTGGGTACACTTATTTGGCAATTCTCCCACGCAAAGGATTTAATGGTTATATAATTGGTTTATCTAACCTAAGGCAATATTACGAGGTGTAAGAAACACAAAACTCCCACGCTGATGCTCTTTTCAACTCAATTCGACACTCATCTGCGAATCGATTGCGGGTGAATTTACCACTCTCACACACAAACCACATCGTCATCACGGACTATAGAACAGCATACAGCATACTATCAGTAACGGATATTTTAAAGACAAAATGACTCTATGATATTGCTGCCTAAGGCAACCAGTGCTAGCACTATATAGTTATAGTGTCTTTAAAACATTTATCAGAGTTTTGAATGAAAATTGTTAAACCAATTTCCAGGAATTATGAACTAAATGCAAATCTGAGTTCGCTTCAATTCTCTCAGCCATGTGTGTGCTGAGTAACGAATATAATCCTTTAAAAGAAAGAGTCTTTGCTGAGGATAAATATGACACTGTTCAACTGGTAACTTAATTCATGAATCCATTTCCTCACCTCAATCGTATGACGTCATAACGCAACGTGTATGCTGACGTAGCAATCATGACGTCACGACTGGTTGGATTAAGCCCGTCTTTAACGCTTAATAGTCTGACACCTTGTACGAAATGTATGTTTTTGCTATTTAAGAAACATGCTGTTACATATTTTGAAACTAATTTGACTGGCGTTGGTGCTGCCATAGGCAGCATAGGCAGCAACAGCAGCCAGTCAAATTAGTTTCAAAATATTCAACAGGTTTCCCTGTATAGTTTTCTGGAAATTGATTGTCAGAGAAGTCCATGCATCGATTGAACCCAACACGAGCGAAGTATGGGTGGAGCTTAGCTACTGATGGGCGGGGCATAGCTAAAACTGGAACGCGCCATTGTCTGTCATGTCTAGAAGTTTTTTAATATAATAATTGAAAAGAAACACAAAATATGGATTCAATTATATTACCGAATGGCTGAATGTAATCGGTAAACGAGACCGCATAATTACATATTATCTCGAATCTGTCAATAAAACTATGTATAGGAACTCGATGTAAAAATGTTTAAGACAGCGGTGAAGTATCGTGGTTTCGAACTAATTCATCTATCCCGCTACACATAATAAAGCATCATATATATTTTATTTCGAAATATCTGAAGCTGTAGAAATCCAACATATTTTTCACAACCCCCTTTCTTTTCTTGCGCTTTGGTGAATCTGTGCTTTAATCACTCGACCTACATACGTAAGTTATTAACAGAAAGAACGTTTGATTTACTATCCCCTTTGCCTGCTGGAAACGCCCCTTTCCAGTTTGTCCATCAATCATATAACGCCATAATCAACTACGTAACGTGTATGATGACGTCATAAACAATGACGTCATGACCGACGTGGATAAGTTCGACACGAACGCATAATTGATGACGGACTAAGCGTTGTTTCACGAATTGTATGTACTTAATATTTAATAAACATCCTGTTGAAGGCCAACAACAGCACCCACTCAAATTAGTTTCAAAATAGTCACCAGCTTACCTGTATAGTTTTCTGGAAATTGAAAATAGTCAGGGAGTTCAGGAATCGACGGTCAAAGCATGGGCTGAGTGAAGCTAGGAATGCCGGGACATAGCTCAAACTGGATTCATACATTCACCAAGCGAGATGTTCATCACAAACTAGTCTTACTGATCGTGCATTCTTATATTTGAAATTTAACACAGATTGTGATCTGCATAATGAATTGCTGAAATCAGTCCCTTTACTATGTTATATTGGATGTGGAGAGCGTAACTTGGCCATTGATACGCACACTATATCTACACAAGTACCGTGGATGGCCATCCTCGGTACGTGTGCAGATATAGATTGCGTGTAAGATACCGTGTATCCCAACTTCTTTAGATCGAGCAGATCCGAATATCCATGCCAATATTGTCCCTGGTGATGTAGGGCGTGCAAAGTAAAACATAGTGTGTGATTGGAATTTTAACTAAATTAAGCCATCACAGTTTATTGTAATCAACCGGTGTAATATGCCAGGAGCTTAACTTGGCTATAGGCAAGCAGATGACGGACTGCATGGCGTCGGTGTTAGAGACGCTGCGCATTCTCTGCGGGTTCCATCTAACACTCTGGAATCGTGTATCATATCCTGGAATGTGCTGTAAATACATAGGAGAAAGTGATGCAACATTGGGCAAGGAGAGCTGGTAATCGCAAAATATTGCATATATACAGTATTTCATAGACCGTCTACACTCACGAACGTGTTCCGAACATTATTTTGTATAGGTGTCCATATGTGTGTGTTAAACGTACAGCGCGTTCATTCCTTACCGCATAGGTCACATAGTTTGCCTTTCAGTACGATCGTTTCAAGTTAAATTTATTTTTAATTTTGTAGTTTGTGACTGTGTCTCAACATCGGCAATCTATGTACAAGAAATAAAGTATTTGAAACACAGCTAATTATACTTAAGATCGCCAACATGCCTTGAACAAAGCCTACTCAAAAGATCCCCCGGAGTAGTGTAGTCCACGATCAGCCTAGTAAAACTGGCAGTAATGCTTTAGGGTATTATTTGGAATTTAGTGAGGCAACTAATTATTCAATTGAAATTAGATACATTGATTATTTATTTTTCGAGAGATTCGCAATTGAAACAATAACCCAATGGTGGCACAAGCAGAGACCCTTTCATTTAAAAGCCTTCTCTAAGGCCGGGCCCAGCTAGCTCTCACTCAGACCGGTCCAAGCAATAGTGGCGCCATACTTGGCTTGGTGGCTGTGTTCGTGTGATAGATATATGATTTACATGTGTATCTGGCAATAACATCGTCAAATTTGGCACAGCTCTGAGACATGTTCGGAAATTCTTATTTGCATAGTTATCTCAAATTCTACCACTGTAGGATTCCAGTTTATATGATGCCGGACTAAACGTTGATGTACGATTCCTCCATTGCCTGTAGCGATCTTCCTAGCTTCATACATTGATATATTGAACATTCTTTAATAGATTAAACCCAATTTCTCTGCTGCAAAATTGATGAAATTGTAGTATATAAAATGAATTCCACATTATACAATCTCGAAGGTCGTGTACGAATTCCAACTGATTTGTTTGGCGGTAGATGTCGCCAATAAACAACATTATTTACAAATAGACAGGTTCATGCACATTATTTAAAACAAAGACATAGTACTTCCCATAACCTATTTACAAACGATGGCATTGTCCATGGTTTGTAATGGAGTTCCCCTATTATGGCACTTCCTTAAAAATATGCTACATGTTTTAAAACAACGGTGTCATGGCGCGGTGGATTACACAGTTCTCAGGATGTGGATTCAAGACACTAGCTGGCCATAGAACACATGTAGGTCTCGACCTCTGAAGTGTGATGTAATGGACACGCTATGCTCACGAGAGCAGTCATTCTTCAGAAAGGGCATATGTAGCATTGCCATTGACCAATGTCTGTGAACAAATGGGGAGCCTGGCTGCTATTTTTCTGGGACCTATACAGATTGATTAGTTGACAAGGCACACTCTCTGTTCGGTGTTATTCTGATAGTGCAAAGCGTTTTGGCTGGCACGTCATCTCGTGATACTGGAAGAATGTATCTTCTTTTAGCTCAAAGTGAATAGCGGATTTTATTTGTCACGTTAATTATTTGATAGCTCAAATATGTCATTTGTGGCGGCGAACTGCGGATGGCAGGCTGCATCAGTCAATCTAATCATGTGTATATAATAATGTCATCTAGAAGTCGATAAGACCTAATAACAAAAGCGCTCACTCCTCCAACATGAATACGCTGACAGAGAAGCACACACACATCCTATTCACCAACCTACACACGGACCACATACGGCATAGCCTGTGCTCAAGTGTATTGCTGTACCATGACCAACTAGACAGTTTATAGGCTGGGATCATCGAATCAGTTATTTACATGCCAAAATGCTGTTGACTATTTTGAAACTAATTTGACTGAAAGCTGGTGATGCCTAATATTCAACAGCTTGCATATATAACTTCGTTAAAATTGAAATTCTAGGATTACAGGTTCAAATGGCCAAATGTGATAACTGTTGATTCCGGGACCATTATTTTGGGGTCCCCTGGGGTGTAGCCCCGTTATTCTTTGCCTTTAATCCAACTCTGGAAGATGGCATGCACTAACTACATGTGATATTCCTTTAGTCTTAATATGCAGACAAAACACTGTCGAGGTCGGCATATTGTGTTGATGTGCATCCGCATAGCCACCATTAGACGCTGATAGATCTATGTGTCATGCCTACCCCATAACGAAGTTAGCGGTCCCTTTATTAGTTTAACCAACTACTGCCACTATCACGAGGCTTAGCAAATACAATCGCGCAAATTTAATTTGCAGCTCAATTTTCCAGCGATTTGTTCGATTTGTTCGAAGATTGGCAATGGATGAATCCAGTTTATTTATCAACCATATAACGTCATAATAGACAATGTCACGTGTAGACTGATGCCATGATCAATTACGTCATGCATGGCATAAATATGCCCGTCAAAACGCATAATGCTCCGTCAAGTTGTACGAATTGTATATCTTTACTATTTAATAAACATTATGTTGAATAGTCTGAAACTAATTTGACTGGGCGTTCTGCTGTCATGGGCAGCAACATCACCTAGTCAAATTAGTTTCAAAATATTGAACAACTTACATGTATTGTTTTCTGGTAATTGAGGTTCAAGGGAGTGCAGGAATCGATCGATCCATAGGCAATGTGTGGGCGAAGATTATCTAGAGACGGGCCTGGCATAGCTAAAACTGGATTCATTCATAGTCAACAGGTAACCAAATTGATTTGCGTCAGATAGTAAAACAAGTTATTCTAGGTTACTACTCGCAATAACAAAGTTAATGATTTGAAAACAATATGACTGGGTGTGTTAGCTACCTAAGACACCCCTGTCTAGCCTTACTTTGGCATTTAGATAGTGAACATGTTATTTTCTTTGCAATACTATTTTCTGAGAATGTTGAAAGAAAACAGGTAAATTAATCGAGAAGAATTACGAAGTGAGTCACATTTTGGAATTTGGGTCAATTGTATCTTTCGCAATGTGGGTTCTGCGAAAAATAATGTTTATCTAAATATAACTTTGCTGAAGATGAATATGATAAATTGAAACTGATGACAGAATACAGCTATCGATGTATAGCTATGTCATACCAATTTTCTAGCTCAGCTTTTCTAATCGTGTATGTACGTTGGTATCGATTTGAAACCTTAATCTCAGAACCAAAATTACAAGGATATACAGGTAAGCTATTGAATAGTTGGAAAACTAATTTGACAGGTGGCTGTTGTTGCCTATGTGGCAAAGTCCTCCTAGTCAAATAGTTTCAAAATAATAAGACATAAAATGTATTAAATTATAAATTTACCAAAGACACAATTTTCATGGCGAACTGTGTGGCAAGCGACGTTTGAAATTATGAGTGACAACTCTGATAGTTCCATTGTATGTTTTCTCTACATGTTTTGAAAATGAAGTGGCTCACCAATAATGCTGAAGAAATTGAGAAATTCAGTTTCTCAGTCAAACATATGGCGTCATAATTAATTACGTCACATGTAGGCTGGCGTCATACTCACTTAAGCCATGAATGATGTGACATAGTCCATTGCAAACGCTTTTAAATCTGCCAAGTTGTAGGAATTGTTTGTCTTTACTAATTACTACACATTCCATTGAATATTTTGAAACGAATTTGGCTATGCGCTCTTGCTGCCATAGACAACAACACCACCTAGTCAAATTAGTAGCAAATTATTCAAAACCTTACCCGTATGTTTTCTTGACCGCTCAGATTGAAGGAGTGCTGTGGTCGATCGATCCCAACGCAGCGAAGCGTGTGTGGAGCTTAACTGGCGATTGGTGGGTATAGCTAAAACTGGACTCCTTCATCCTTTTTGTTATGCTATTTATGTGAACGCGACAGCAAAAGTTGTATTAATATGGCTTGCAATTTAATCGTCTTCTCGCATTGGAGTAGCACATTATTTGATAGATCAAGCGAGTGGGGCCATCTATTCATTACTTTGCCCTGGAGATCTTTTATTGTATTGGTAAATGCAAATGATGTTTGCCCTTTTAATCACCCTTTGATTTGCATTGTGTAGTACACAGGGCATGATTGTGGCGCGGGTATATATTAAGTGTTCCCAAAATGTGCAACGTTCACTCCAATATGTGCAGTGGTCAGGATGACTATATGCAGATATGAAAATATACTAAAACAGTGATAAAATTATTTTAAAAATATGTATTAATCTCAGTGTAAATCTCTGGCTCGCCGCTATAATGAGATCCCACATTATACTGCCGTAGATCTACATAGAAAATCGAAAAGTCCCCCACTAAACTGTGCGAAATATATGTTTTTAAGAAGCTACCATTTATGTTAGACTTTATAGTCACCCTTTGATTTCCAGTATATAGTACACTAGATTGTGGCTGGGCGCCCGCCGTCCCGCACTTCCACGCCCCCTCCCTTCCACCCACAACATATGTCATCTCCTTCGAGTCCCTCGAGCTCTGGACCGGAGAGCCTGTCGGGTGTGGAGGTCGGTCCGCCGAGCGCAAGCATGTCCATGCCTGTGAGTCCCACGGGGTGACCTTCGGGTGACCTTCGGGTATCTGTTCTCGGATCGGAGCTTGCAACGACGTTCCTACAGCGTTCCTATGGCTCAGGCTTGGAGCTCCCCATCCCCACACGTGCGGTATCTGCGCAGGTCCAGCCAGACATTTTACCGAGTCTTTAAGAGGGCTGGTTTCTGCCCGGCAGCGATCGTGCCAGGTTAGTCGTCTGTGTCCATGGGCGGAATGGCGGCCTTTGGAGCAGCCATTCGTCTCTCGGTTCCCCTGCGTGATCTAACCCAGTTGTTTCCGCTTTTTCCTTAGACCAAGCGGATGAGGGTGGCTGATGTGAATGTTTGTCCCAGCAGAAGCGGTCTGAATGGCGTGAGTGGTAGAAGATGTATTGGTGGCTGAAAAAGTCGTGGTTGCAGAGGAGGCGGCAGTGGCTGTAGCGGTGGTTTCTGCTCTGTTGGCGGGAACTTCAGTGGTGGTGGCGTTGGCGGTGGCTATGTTGGTGATGAGGGAGGCGAATCTCCCATGCATGCATGGTTGAAAATGCATCCCGATGAGTGGGTTCTTCTGGGAAGAGTGATTCATTCGGGTTAATCATGCAGGAAACTGGAGGTGCATGCAGATGTAGTGTGTGCGAGATGGGAAGCAAGATTTAAGGGCATCAGGTGGCTCTCTTTACCGCAGGTGGCTTTCGATCTTCCATGCATGCATTCGCGCCAAGCTCATTTTGAGCGTCTCTCTCATGGGCGCTATTGTGTCGAGGAGGGGACAGGATCGAGAGGGTTGTCTTGTAGTGAACGTTAAAGTTGTCCACACCTCAGTGTGTTGTATTTTAGTCGTTGGCCAAAAGCCACGCACAGCATGGCGATAGCAGCAGTAATTCATGTCCTGATCGTCAGATGACCTTGTGCAAACTAACGTCGCTGTCTCCTAGGGGAAGCGCCCTACACGGGAGGAGTGGAAGGATCCGGAGAAGTGACAGAAAGCTTTCCTATCTATCCCACGCTATCAGTACGCCGCTGGTGGTCACTATTCTTTTCACGCGTCTATATAGCTAAGCGTAGTTTGTTGTGAGAGTCGTTCGGTGCTAAAAGCTAACAGGAGAAGAGTTCTAATGTAATGCCCTCAAGAAGCACGTGGGGGGCTTTTTAGTAGTTGCCGCCTAGTTGATCCGATGTTACTAGTGGTCGTCCAGAGGCGGGCCTTCTGTGTGTGCCTAATTCTAACAGTTTAGTTGGGATCCCGAATGAATCAGTATTTTCAGCTATCTAAAGAATGATAAATGGCGCTTAAGGCAATATTTCTCGAAATCTGTAGGAGATGAAAACTAGATTCGTATGTTCATTTAAGATGTTGGCATGCACAAATCAAAATGTAAAGTGTGGTGGAAAACACAGAGCCACTGTTGAAAAATAGTCCCGCAAGTGCATGGTCTAGGTTTTGCTATGGAGGACGTTACTGTCTTTTAAATAGCTTTGGCAGACATATTCCCAAGGCGCAATGTCGGGCGATGATTTAATCATCAATGGCCAAAGATCACAATATGCCGGACAAGCACCATGTCTTAGAGTAGATGAAAGATCAGCAGTTCCTAACGGGTAGTGGTCATGAGAGAAATAAAACAGATCTGTGTGGAACAAGTTTGTTTACTGCTCAAGTATGCAGTATAGAGCCGAAGGGTAGACTTAGTATCGGCTCTTTCAAAATAGTTCTTTCATCATGGGAGAAAAGCCCTTCAGAAAGTATCCGTAAAACAAAGCGAAGCTGGGACTAGTTGGAGGCGAGTACCAAACAAATATTTTCCGTGTACCTTAGTATCAGTTGATGGGCGACAGTGGCGGTTCCCAGTGATAGTGCCGTGCAAGAGAAATCGGCAGGTTCTGCCATGGTGCAGTCAAATTTCATGTTCTTCAAAGCCAGGAGACGGCACATAGATTTTAATCAGCGAAGTGTCTAATCAGGCAGTGCTGGAGTGGTAGAAGTTTCTGAAGAGGAAATTTAGGATATTATCTGGTCATCTTTTACAACAGGCGTTCAACAAATGGCTGCCACGCTGTCGCCTTTATAGATGATGCCTCGCCTCGAGTGGTTAGGCTCAAAAGTGTTGCTGTGCATTTCCCTGTCATGTGTAGGCTCCGGGGCAATGCTCTGGTCGTGGCTCCCTCATATTCCGTGGCACTCCATGTGCATGGTGCATTAGGTTGAGGGTGCTGGTTAGATAGTCTCGGGGTGACGGAACCGGACTCGCGTATCATTGGTTCGCACATAGACCAACTTCGGGAGTCAGTGGACTGTTCACATTCCAGTGGGGCCATGCGAACATCATCATCGAAGTTAAACTACACCGTCTCATCCCGGCTGCTGGTGTCACCAGTATGACAGTCCATAATGGAGTTAGATAAGAGACATAAAAACATTAGAGCGAAACAATGGTTCTCATTTGCTTCTAATGAAGATGAAAGGTATGTGAGTGCGGATTTGTGTTATTGTTTAACGTGATCCTCGCCGGAGGTAGCTCACTGATCTGAATATTCCGTGAGGTATCCCCACAAAGGAGAGTCCTAACGGGGTCACTTTAGTAAGCTTAATATAAGCTATCTAATCTCAAGCATTTGGCTGCGGGAGGAAAGTGCCTCGCGCGGGCCTCAGTCACAGGGTAATGACTACAACGCCAGATGTGGAGGAGCATAGATGGAAAAAGGTGCCCCTCTCCTATTCAAACTATGCTAGAAATGAAAAAGCAAGTCAACCTCGTGTAGTTAAAAGTATTCGGATGCACAATCGTTTATGTGAAGGTGAAGCAGATGATTTCCACAGAATTCAACACCGACACCTTATGTGAGTTAAAGATATTATTCTGTAGTTGCCGCTTTATTTATGCGGGCCTTCTGGCTAGAACCTACTCTTACAGTTAGTTTTTAGGTCTACAAATGTCAAGTTTTGGCGGCAAGTGACTGTGTTTTTCCTATCTTTAACATATGGGTCTGCCTGGCGAGACTGCTTGGTGCCTGTTATGGTCATGACCACGGAGCATTCCCCCGCAGACCGACAGCATGCAAACATGTCACCCGGTAGCAGTTCCAGAATCAAATGATGATTCTGTCACATACTGCACCATTACCACAAATAACAACACCGGGACAAGACGCCTGTCAAGGTTGCACCCGGTGATCACTGAGTTAGATTGTGATCTGTGTCTCTATCCGTCACTTAGCGGTTCGCGTGCGGATCATGTGAGATCCGCACCCTGGAACTTAGGACTTACCTGTCTTTGGAATTGAGTCAGAAAGCCCAAAGAATACACTTCGGGAGTGTAAAATATAATATAATTGTTTTGCAGTGTTTCCTACTTTGTCATGACCACTAGCTAACAGGTATAATAATAATCGTTATTTATTGAGGGTAAATTCACGGCCTGATCTACCAGAGGCCATCATTAACATATATACAAATTTGTACATCTATGTACACACAAAGAAATTCTGACAGACTATTTGTTTAACTACCGATATGACCGTAAATATTATTATTATTATTATTATTATTATTATTATTATTATTATTATTATCATCATCATCATCATCATCATCATCATCATCATCATCATCATCATCATCATCATAATCATCATCATCATCATCATCATCATCATATCATCATCATCATCATCATCATCATCATCATCATCATCATCATCATTATTATTATTATTATTATTATTATTATTATTATTATTATTTGAAACTTGCACATACACTCTAAATCATAGACAGTTTCTCTCAACCACGCTGACAAACTTACACTCTACCTCACTAAACAACACACTGGCACGTATGCATGCACACACTTTTACGCAAATTTTGGGCCGCTTACTTAACCCACGTTTAGATGGCGTTTACGTCGTTCATGGCATCCATCATTCTTATGAATAGCACTACTATTATCGTCAATACTACCGATGCCCATAGGTTGTGGTAGGGTGGGGCCGTGCGGCCATCGTCGCGAACATTACATACAACAGTCTCATCCCAAGAGTTTGTGTCACCAGTATGCCTGTCCATAGCAATTTCGTGATCTATGGACTTGCAAGATTTGATTGGTGACCTAATTAAGATAAGTCTATACAATGATTTTACCAAAAACCGACCGTCAAGTACGCTAGATAAATATAATGAGCATACGAAAATACAAGACATAGAGACAGCCTGATGCACTTTTAAACGTGGGGCTCCCGGAGGTACCACACAGACTCGTAGGTCCGCAGAGGTATCCCCCGCAAGGAAGGCTGCCGTACACGAGATAACCAATTAACTTAATATAAGCTATTATACCTCTAAGCTGAAAGGAAAGAAAATTATCTTTTATAGTGTCAAAAAGCCATGTGCCTCACGCGGGCACCACTCCTAGTGCCAGTTTGGGTGAGGAGTATTATCCTCGCATGGGCCGTCGTCACCGAATCCTTGCGAAAGGCAAGTGGCTCGCGCGGGGCTCCGTCACAGAAAAATGTCGCCATCGCTTAAAGTGGAGAAGAGTATTGGCCGAAAAAGGGCGTATTCTAATATTCAACCAAAATGCTGCAAAGAAAAGACCATGCCTAGTGAAAGTATGACTATACGGTTGCGTGCTGTTTTACGTGAAGACGGGACGAGCGATTCCCGAAGGATTCCCATGTCACCGTCTTATGTAGTTTTCAATATGCTGAATTATTAGTTGCCGCTTTTATTTATGCGGGCCTTCTTCTCTGCCTAACCTCATATTTAGTTTTCAGAGACAAGAACTATCTTAGGCCGCAAATGGCTGACGTCTATCTAGTTTTTATATATGGCTGTCATTGAGAATGGATGCCCTAAGACATCAATATGGATGACAGCGTGCATACATGTTACTTCGCAAGATCTCTGAACTGGGTAAGAATCCTACATCTTGCTCCGTAACCACATACAACGTCACAGGACATTGGTTAATTTTCGCAAAAATATTTTTAGGCAACTGATCTATCGTTATGGTGGGAGTAAGAGAGACGAATACCCACCGTGAATTTCCTTCCCATGAGGGTGTGGCAGATCTTAATATCATGCCCAGACATTCTTATGGAATTAGGTGTGGATGCGTATCTCACCCGTCACCAGGTCCTACAGAGCTATCTTTTTAACCTAACGTTAGGTTTAAATGCAAGTTGCCCAGTTTCGAATTCCAGTGCGGGAGGATAGTCCAGCAGATAAAAGAAAATAATAATTAAGATATGTTTTAGCAGTGCTTCCTACCTTGGCAAGGGGAACTAGCTACTAAGTATCCGAAGATACGTGGGAAATGTGTATGACATCACACCCTGGCCATCACCGCTGGGAAACACCAATACTTTCCCAGGGTCGGATCAGTCCATGGTGCGGATAGGGACATCCAAACAATTAAAAACCATAAGGCTTAGTGGAACATGAAGAGAGACAATAACTTAGAAATATGAGGCCCATTAGGTATGTTGGTCAATCTTACACAACCTTGCTGGAGTGTGCGGCTAAATTATCACAACTACGGGAGAAGAGGCGTACACTATGCGTCTCATAACGAAGAACTTGTCTCTAATCATATTAAACCTATCTTACCGAGCTGCATAGAAAGGCTTTTAGTCGTTAGCATGCTGGGCTAAACAGAGTTATAGCAAGGACCTCAGTGAAAAAGTGTTGGTAGCGGGAGAACGTGCTGTATATATAAATGTTGCTGTATAGTGTTTCCTACGTGCACTGCAGTCCTATATTTTTCTATAAGTAAACAAAACATATAAACTGATAGCTACTTGCCATGTATAAAACTAAGCAGAATAAACAATACAATGTAAAATGATCAGAATAATATATAAAGTACAGATTGAGAAACCTACTACGGTGCGGTTAGTAAAAAACGACTTACAGAAAATAAGAATAACTATAAACAGATACAGAAATTATAACTAGCGGTCCTAAGACATTTATGGTGCCTTTTAGTCATCGGGACCATTTATACAGATAAAGTATAATTATTAAAGCTGTAATTAAAATGTTAAGTTTAGTTACTTGAATAATCGGTAGCCATACTTAAGCATGGGCTATCGTATTGCTGAAATTGATACGTCATCCTTGGTTTGACGTGGGTTGACGCGTTCTCCGGAAGCTGGAAAGTTCCCGCATGCCGGTTCCCACAAACAGGCTTTCCGCATGCAGTCCACGACGGGAGCGGATCGAACTCAGGACTGTACTCACAATATAGAATGTCTAACGAGTAGTCAGTAAGAGATACAATAACATTACTGCTAAGACGAAGGTTCCCATACACCGATGGTATGGATGGAAGTTAATAACAACCCGTTCAAAAACGGGTGTTGTTGAATATGGATTAAGATACATAATTAAGCCTAACGGTGTGGGGTACGTCAGTTAGCTCTTAAGTCGTACCAGGCAAAGTGTACTTGCTGTGGTCAAAAAAGTTTAAATAAACCTGCACGACATCAGTGTGGGGACGGTAGAATAACTACTTTTTGGCATGGCTGCAGATGCAGGGAGCCATCCACCAAAGAACATCACTGCCTCTACATCTGTAGAATCACATATTCAGGCCGGGAAAGGCCTCACCGCAAGTTGTGTTCCGAGTTAGTTCTTGATGTATTCGTAAACAATATTCAAAAGTTCCAAAAAATGCTCCCGCACAATTGGGAGATACGAAATTACTTTATTGCGGTGGGTTGGATTGCTGCAGTGGCTACGGAAGAGAAACCTTCGAGACAGACGCATACAGATCCAACCTATTCGGCCCTTGGCCGAGGATGCTCTCGAGTTCTGGATTTCATCTCCCTTTATACTACTCGTGGCGTCATAGGCGCAGGCTTCAACCAATCATCGGCCGAGCAATAGCCAATCAGCGCGTAGCTAATAATAACGCAGTCGGGTGCTCTAGAACATTCTAGAAGTTCTGCGTACACGTGGTTACGACTTCACGGCAATATTTTGAAGATGATCAAAAGTGGTTTTCCTTGGATAACTCAGCCATTTCTTAACCGATCTTGAAATGGTGTACAGATTCGGAAAGTCAGTCGAACTCTAGTCTTGATTAATGCCAGATTCGGCGGGAACGAGTAACGAGAAAGGAGTACAATGTACCTACTCCGTACACTAAAAGCGGCATCATATCTTGGTCATGAAATACGTGCTCTGTCAGAATAGTATTAAGCGCGCGCATGTGCGAATTGCGCTTTAAAGAACTTAGTCGTTTTTACAACGCAATTTGTCTCATATGCCCATATACGCTTATAGCTCTACCTAGGGGGGGGGGGGGGCGTGTTCAGGGAACGAATTCAGGACGGGATTGAAATTGGTCTGTAATTACTAATCTCGCTTTTATTACCTGACTTGTGTAAAGATTTTACTTTAGCGCATTTCCACATAGTTGGAAATACACCTGCGTCTATACTTTTATTAATAATGGTTGTAACTGATGGCGCGATAACTGATGCAGATAATTTTAGAAAATGCGCGTTCAACTCGTCATATCCTGCCGACTTATTCGTTTTTAAATTTGAAAGTTCTTTGTAAACGTAATCTACTGTTATTAGAGATATTCTAAACTCCGGAGATACTGGGGGGTTGTGTGTGGCGGGTGTGTGTGGGTGTGTGTGTGTGTGGGGGGGGGGGGGAGGAGTCGGGGTGGTATATGCGGCCATCGACACTTTGATGCTAACTGCTCAGAAACCCCAATAGTTTCTAAAGTCAGTTCTAACCAACGTGATGGAGGGAGTCCAAACCATTAATAGGCCTCGAGGCCGGAGGAGCGTAGAAAGAGACAACCACTCATATGCTATCAATTTGGTAAATGGCATAACTTATACGCTGTTCCCGGAAAAGAGGCGTACACAAATGTCTCCTAAAGAGTAGTCGTCACTAACTACTATTAAACCTATCCTACAGACCTAAAATAGTCAGGTTTAGGCAGCAGCATATCAGGTTCGCCTATTGAGAACATGAACAGTGACCTAGCCGATGGCTAGTAGATAGCCATGTACTGGACGCCACACCACAACGGGTCTCTCTACCACTTCTGACGAGTCCTTGGTTATCGACCACGTGACTTGCTGGCCTTCACCTATTACCAAGTACACGTGCGCTTATGGCGTTGGTTATTTTGAAATTATTTAAAACTATTCGGAATCCTCCTTTCATTCTGGTAATGATACTTAACAACAACGACGAGGAGGATGTATTATTAAGGAATTACGAATACAGACCCGGAGTGTTCATAAGATGCCATTCTCTCCACATGATAGCGTGCGTTTGTAGGCACTCTCTGATGCCCACGCATGCGCGCTAGGCGATCTCTTGGATTCCGAGCCTCTCTTATATGGCTTTATATACGCTTGTCGTCCTACCCAGGGGTGGTACCCGGTCCATATGTTCTGTAGCCAGATCGACCGGCACGGTTCGTAACTGACCGGCCGATCCATGCTACACATGCTGATTCAGGGAAGAGCAACAAGTACTGTTGAGCAGAGTCGTTGGCGAGGCATACAGTGCCTTTCCGCAGTCGGTCTCGAAGTTGCTTTTTTTATTGACGTCTATTGAGTCCCTGATTCCAGGTCCCATTCACGGCATGGGATGGTTTATATTTCAGTCTATTATTGGTAGCTTCCCCAGTTTTCCACGGGCACCTATTTTACTCTTGGGTGGAGAGAGGTGATGAGGCGTGAAGGAGATTGCCTGTGGTTCCACTGATTACTCGTTCATCACCTAATCGCCTGATAGTCGAGTGGGATTTGAACTCCACCCAGCTGTGACCAGTCGATCGCAGTAACACCATGGAAAATCGTCTCTCCTATTGTCTCGAATTTGATGATTGATTGGATTGGTTGACTATAGTTTGGGTCACTGGTAAACACGTCCCATCCACACAATGGTTCAAAATGGTATTAGTTTGTATGTTGGGCTGAATTTTTGTTGTTGAAATGTTGAATCTATACGGTTTTGGTTTTCGTGACACCAACTGCCCTATATTCAAGAATCGGAAAATTGAGAGATTGGGACTGCTCCATGTGAATGGAGAAAGGAGCTTGGTGTGGTGAGATCACCATTATTCTCGAAACACGATGTCTAGGCCTAATCTAACTTAAATTAGGGATTGTCGATTCACCAAATTTTTCATGGCTGCTAGGCCTACTTTGTACCGTTCTAACCATACAGACCTTTCGACCTATGGGCATCACACAAATGGGCCACTCAGTACATCCACGGCACATTGCCCTTGAGTCTAACGCTTCCTCAGTCTTCGACCTAACCATCTGTTCTATTGTCATTTCCGTTGCCAATTATTAGCATTTTAACATTTTAAATCTATCAGCTGAAGTGGCATTGCGCGAACGCTGCTGTGTGCCGTTCGGTGAAAGAAAACCTGTCTATTACAGGGGTACTCCTTTTGAAACCTCGATGATCTCGTGAGGTCTAGATCGTCTGCACATTGGAGGTATATGTGAACGCTGGGTTGGCTGTGAAATATGTCACGCCATGTGAAAGTGATCATTTTTCTTATGTTATACACGCTTATCACGAATAGAACAGGAAGGCCCTGCATTCTGGTAAGCAATGCACTAGGTGTACAGCCTATGTCCATTGCTGCCATGCTATCCATGAGGATACCCATCCTAATATAATAGAGGAATCCAGTTTTAGCTGCGCCCCATCAATCTCTATCTAAGCAGCGCCATCCATGCTTTGTCGGTTCTACAATCAATTGATCTATGCACTCCCTGAATCTCAATTTCTAGAAAACTGCGGCAGCAACAGTGCCCAGTAAAATTAGTTTCAAAATGTTAAACATAATGTTTATTAAATAGTAAAGGCATACAATTCTTACACATCAACCTGACGGCCTATTAAGCATTTATCACGGACAAAATTGCGTCATTTATGACATTTATGACATAATTGATTATGACATCAGGCTATATGTGAGGTAATCATAAGTGAGATTATTTTCAAAATAGTATGCATGGTATAATTCAGTAAGATTATGTGCCTCGTGCGAACACAGAGTGGGCCAATATGATTTCCCCTAAAACAGCATAATCGCAAAATGCATCTCATTTACTAAGGGAAATGTGTGTGGGGTTAAACAATGAGTGTTCGTTAAATGTGGTTTGTCAGCTGACGACTCACATCAAGGACCCACAACCCCACCCCCACACACCACAACCCCCACCCAGCCCACCCCACCCCCACCCCCTTCAACCACCCGACACCAAATAGAACCACGCGACTCAGAATAAACCCGAGTAAATTGGATAATGAGATTCTAAATGTGTAGCTTTTCTTGCAGCAATTGGGAAAAGTTCGTCAAGGGGTTTCTTTTTCTCGTCTATGAAGCCCACATCGTCGGCATATTCCATCTCTAGTGGCAAGCCCAATATTGACACTGAGGGGTTTGGTCTTAGGGATCTTTCCCACACGGATGTCAGTGCAGCCGCAAGAGAACAGGTGAAAAGCAGCGTGGATAGATCATCTCCCTGTGGGGAGCCGATTGATGTCTCAAACTCTACATACTTAACTGACTTGACTCGTACTCTCAACTTGGTATCTGCAAGCGGTAGTCCCACTAGTCGTAGCTCATCTTCATTGCAACTGGCCTGGTGTAGTACATCTAGGGTCTGTGAGCGTTTAATTTTGTAGAAGGCTCGTGAGATTTCAATGGCCATTTTGTGGAAAGCCCAGTGTTTGTACCGGCACAATGACGCATTGAGCCCATACAATATCTGCGCAGCTTCGTCCACGTTTAAAGCCACTTTGACATGATCCGGTGAAGTCATCGTTCTTGTCTGGGATGTGACATTGAGTAGCATTGGATAGGACTTTCTGTATGCAAACCCCTACTTCGGAATGCTCATTCATATGGAGGCACAGACGTTAATTCTGACCACAAGCCAGTCATTACAGGCCGTCAGATGAACGATCTCTACATAGTGTATACACGGCATACCCGCCAAGAGGGTAGAGGCACATACAACCTATCCAAGCATGCCATCGGCACTGACTCTCAAATGTCATACAAAAAGGCCCTCGGGGAGCAGATAGCTAACATCGACGTCAGCTTCGATCTAAACCAAGCCCTAACCGAAATACTGAAATCTATGGAATCATAAGCTACCAGCACCATAGGTGCTCTTTAAAAACAACCGACCTAGGTATACTGACGACCCTCTAGTGGTAAAACTGTCAGCAGAGCAGAAAGCGTTACGTCTGCGCATCTATCAATTTAGCCAAAGTGATGACCACAACATCCTACGCCGGGAGCGCAGTAACATTCTGCGTCACATTAGCGAATGCTTAAATGATCCTAATATTCATCAAGCAGACTCTCTATCAGACAAAATCACTGCCACGGATGACTGCCACAAAATGTTTCTGGCAGCCCGAACTCTGAGAGTTACTGACGACACACCGCCACTCACTTTGCACACCTCTGAAGGATACGATCTCTACCTAAAGCATAAACGCCATAACAGACGAGGCAAAGGCTAGGCGATTCGAGAATGGTTCAAGGAACAGTTCACTGGCCACGATGATGAACCCTTGTACTCGTTCTCAGGAGACCGCAGGCCATTACTAACACCAATTAAAGCCCTGGAAAATGGACGCGCATCTGAGCATGATGGCAGGAGCAATGTACTATTCAAATATACAAGTGACATTGTCTCAAAACCGGCAACGCACCTATTTAATTACGCTTTTATGCACCACCTTCCCACCGACGATGTAGGCCAAGGCATCCTTATCGCACCACCCAAGTCCAAGAATACAATCTATATGATCCGTTATTACATCTAGGTAGATAGACGGATTAGTTCGCACCCACTTTACCCCGCCACCGTCTTCGATAATTTATATCGAGTTCCTATGCATAGTTTTATTAAATGATATAATTACTGTACGAATACAACATAATTATGCTGTCTCGCTCACCGATTATTTCACCCCAGATTAATATAACTGAATCCATATTTTGTGTTTCTTTTCAATTATTGGCAAGCCATTTTTATGTTCAAAACAGCTAGATAAAGCGGACAATTATGTTAACAGTTGCACAGTGCCATAGTTATCCTCAGCGATGGCTCTTTTAAAGGAGTTTGTTCTCAGAACACACATGACGTGAGAGATCTGAAGCTAACATTTACTTCGTTGAGGGCGCCTTTGTGTGCTTTTCTGTAGTCCGTGATAATGCTGTGGCTTGTGTGTGAGAGCGGCAAATCTACTACAAATAAATGCACAGATGAGTGTCAAATTGAGTTGAAACGCACACCGGAGTGGGCGTTTTGCGTTTGGTTCGATAAATGAATTATGTAACCGCTAATTTTAATGCTGGATATGTATATGTATTGGCACCGTGCCATTTCTCATTATAATCTTCCTAAGAGTCGTGATTGTATATTACATCGACTATCATATTTAGTACGTGAATGTCATCAGAAAATGGCATTAAGACGCACACATGGCTAATGAGAGCATACTAGAAGAATCTTGCAGGTACTCTAACACTTATCTTCCGTAGGTTTCGAAATTGTAGGGAGCAGAATTAAAGGCACAATTAATATCATTTCCTTGCATATTAATGGGCCTTTCCAGGTTTATCCAGCGACCATCTGACGTCATGTGACGTCGTGAGTGATTCCGAATAGTCCGTCTTTACAGCTTAATATGCTGACACGTTGTACGAATTGTATGTCTTTGCTATTTAATAAACACGCTTTCAATCACACATTCACCATCTTTCAAGAAAATGAAGGATGTTTTGAAAAATATGATGGATCTCTACAGCTTCAGATATTTCAAAATAAAATATATATAATGCTATATTATATGTAATAGGATAGATAGATTTGTTCGCAACCACGATATCTCCCCCCTCCGCAACACACCCCCACCCCACCCCACCCCACACCACAACCTCACCCCCACCCCCCACCCCAACAACCCCGACTTAGATAATTTATATCGACTTCCTATGCACCGTTGTATTGCGAGATACACTTGCTATACAGATAATAGGTAATTATGCTGTCTCGCTTGCCGATTACATTCACCTCTCCGTAATCTAAATGAATCCATATTTTGTGTTTCTTTTCAATTATTCGTAAGCCCTTTTTATGTTCAAAATTGCCCGAAAAGGCGGACACTGGAAATGTCCATGTTTAGCTATACCCCGCTCATCACTGGCTAAGCTCCGCCCACACCCCTCTTCTTGTTGGCATCGCTCGATCCCAACACGGACGTGGCGTGGTTGGGCTTTAGACTTGGGACGCCGGTAGTCATTGCACTGCAGGTTACTACTGGGCAGAAGGGCTGTATGTTTCAGTCTCCAAGCTATGCTCCAAGCTATGCTTGCCCGATGGGTAGTACCATGGGTATTTTAAATCGACAAGTTGATTGTCAAATTCCAAAATGAGACTGTATCCGGTGGCCCAGCAACTCCTGTGATGTACAATGAATATACAGGTAAGCTATTTGCTATCTTCTGATAGCTCTTGTTTTATATATGTATATGGCTTGGACATTATTTTTTCGCAGAATCTTTAGTGCTGGGCAGATCGGGTCCTGCGGCAACCGGGTGCCGTGGTAACCTAAACATGCGAGGCATTTGGTATGGTCTGATACCTCTTGTGTTGCATGAGTTTATGCCTAAATTCGAATGGTTCACAAGAACCGTTCATCACAAACCAGTCATTACTGATGGTGGATTATTATCTTAGAAATAAACACATCGTGATTTGATCTGCATATTAGATTGTTGAAATCAGTTCATTTACTATATTATATTGGATGTGGAATTCGTTTGTTGCCACTACCATCAACCATACCTGTATTGCTTTAATCTGCATGTACGATAAACATGTATAGCGCGGTGGATAGGGACGCTGTGCATTCACCGAGTGTTCGATCTAATGGTCTGAAATCAGGTATCATCTCTCGGGCAGACATCTGGAAATCCCTAGGAGAAAGTGATGTACAATTGGACAAGGAAAATTGGTAATCAGAAAATGTGTCATCGATACGGTAGCTCATACAACCTCTACAAGTATGGACTCATCGAAAACATTACTTTGTGCTGGTATCTTTATATGTTTTGTGTATTACACTTACAACACGTTCATTACTGCATACGACACAGATTTTGCCTTTCAGTCTAATCGTGTCCAATCAAATTTAATTTTAGTTGTGTTGTTTATGACTATCTTTCAACATCAACAATCTATTTACAAGAAGTAAAGAATTCAAAGCACAAATACGTGAGATGCGTAATGGCACTTACGATCTCCAACATGCCCGAAAAGACAGAACAACGAGCACTTGGAGTAGTGTAGTCCACGCTCAGCCTATTCAACACTGACAGTGCTGCCTTAGACATTATTATTTTAGATTTAATGGGGAACCTATTTATTCAAATGATATGAGACACATGGATTTTTGTTTGAGAGATTCGTAAATGGAACAATGAGCAAACCGTGGCCCAAGCTGAGCCCCTCTCATTCAAAAGCCTTCTCAGAGCCCTCACGCAGTCCAACTCCGAGACATATTGGGGCGCTTATTGGTATGCCTCTAGATGGAGGCCCCAGGAATTGAGAGGGCCGGGGGGGGGGTATGGGGGCACGGATCGCCGAACGGTGGCCATTTTAGGGAGGTGGTATCATTTTAATTCCGACACTACTACTAGGCACATGATACCACCGCCCTCTTAATCACTGGGGCATAGGTTGCGGGGGCCACCACGTATCGCCGAATAGCTGCCAGGGAGGTAGTATCATTCCGACACTACTACAACTACCCGGGTTTGAACGCCCATTTAGAGACAAGCCATCAACCACAGGAGCGGCCTCTCTCTTTCTCTATTCTGTGTAGGCTCAGACAAGCACGTAGTCTCACCCAGAGTCGCATCGGCATGATGGGACCACCCATAGGGGCTTCCATCTACCTTGACAACGCTCACCTGGGAGGAGGCTAAATTTATTAGCATGTGAACAACGGCAGACTCTGACATGTTCACATGTTACGCGGAGAACCTTGTTCTGAGCAGGGGTTTCCAGCAGACAACCACAGCCTACCCTCTCCACCCCATAGAAGTGGCAGACAGACTTGCTCTCTTCACGTGGGTGAAAGCGGTCGTAAATGTTTCTCTGCATGGGGTCGAAAAAGGATTGTACTGGGGGTCATCCCGAAAGTGGGCCCACTTGGCATCCAATACCATGGGAGTCTCAGCGCCATGTGCCAAGGCTATAGATGCCAGCACGAGCAGTATGATGAGAATCATGGGTATATATGAAGAGTTAAACTGAACAGAGTGAACCCCTCGAGAAATATCCAGATCGAGCCCTGTTCCATCCGGATCGATAGTTATCTTCATCCCCTCAGGGGCAGGGGCCAGCTGCTTCACTCTGCCGGTGGCTAAGAAATGCAGCTCTAAGACTATATGAGTCGTTAGCGGGCTACTGCATCTGACTCGCTGATGCAGTTTAACAGCACCCTTGACTTTGGAGACATGTGACACACCATTTACCCATAGGGTGCACTCCTGGACGATAACAGCTTCTTCTGGTCCATCGAATGGAGGACGCAGCAGAAGCTTTCCACCTGTAACCCCGATCCGGTGACCTACCATTGTCAGGGAGACACGTTCACTTATGTAAGTGAGGAAGGCTGATCCCCGATTGTAGAGCTTTCGAACTATCCCATCCTTTTTCACAACAGTGGAGAGGGGAGTAATCTCAATGATTGCGTGAGGCCTATATAGCGGCAACCATGTTTGCCAGTCACCCCCAGGTCCAGCGCTGTACCACACTTCATTCTTCTCAAATAAGAACTGCAGGTTTTTTGCCAGGGTCAATAGCAGGCCATCATGGGCACCGCTCGAATAGGGTTTAACCAGATGAAAGCTGAGGTCGAAATTTAGGGTGTTGATTTCTGCCACCTCTGTATCCGAGAGCTCAATCAACGGCTCGAGGATGTCCTTCCTCTTCTGGACATCGTACCGAAACACGATCTTGTGGTCATCTATGTTGTGACCCAGGTGCTCCTTCGACACATCGCTGAGGTATGTGAGCAGCTCCACCCCATCACCACCAATGGGGTGGAGGGAGAATGCCTTTGACTTTGCTTCATACTGTAGGGAGAATGACTCAGCAAGACCAGTCGAGTGAGCAAATATGGTTTCCATAGCACGCTATAGGAGGGGTTTAAATAGGTCATATAACCATGCCGATTGTCTGACTGCTGCTCTCCGGTGGTGAGAACGTAATCTCACCCTCTCTAGAGGGAGACTGGTAGTACAGTACATGTAGAATGGGTCCTCTTCGAGGTGTCCCAGCGGGGCACAACATACATACACGCCGATGTGCTACATCAACCTCCGTGCAGTGCATACAGCAGCGCACTGGTAGAAGTCGGCCGAGACGTGATAGAGTATCTCCTAGGTGCCAACAGCAACCTATGGAACGCTATCAGTCCTAGCCTGTTCACACCTGTAAATCACCTTTTTGACAGCCCCTCCATTAACATATATGCAAGCACGAATGGGATATCGGATGCCCATTTAGAGTTTACCCTCTGATTACCCATTGACCTGACATGATATCACACCAGGTATATCTGACATTTGCCAAGATGATGAAGAGCCCGCTACAGGGTTGCCCCATCATGAACCCTGCACTGATGCTCGCACAACAGATCTGTCAACAAGAAGGAGAGCGACTACAGTGGGAGAGCTGGTGTCAACAGAACGCGACCATTGCAAGGAAGCAAAGGAATAGTGAAGGTTCCTGGTACTGGCAGGCCCTCCAGGAGGAGACTAAGCAGGATGATGTCTTCACATACGACGATGAGCCAGATATAGGGGAGACGGCGGACGATGCATGATAGTCGAGCAGATTTCCGCCGGTGTCCACTTCGGCTTCAACACAGCCATCAACGTACCTACGCATAGTACGAGCCATACAGTTGTTCCGACCCTGACACTGCAGCCAGTCGACACAGCAGCTCAGCCACCCCAACACCGCAGCCAGTCGACACAACACCGCTTCCCATGGTAGCTCTATGTGTGGTGTCAGGCCTAGCTATCGTGGTGCTCGGGATCAGCCTACTCCGCCACTAGCAAATCAGCTATAAGACTATCCTGACTCTCTACAGTAGCAGTGGGAACCACGGTGAGACACTGAACCAGCTTGGCATGCTCTACAGCCCCTATACCAACGGTGAGGCCACGTGGTCTGCTACTGCTGGAACACATCTGACAGATACTCCTGATCTTTGTAGAAACCTTTAGCTCGCAGGAGATTTTCGACGATACTCCCGCCCATGATAAGGTATTCGAGAAAGTAGATCTGTGCCTTTCCAAATCCTAGATAGAGCTTTACAGCTGTCAGCTCCTCTGTCAGCTCAGCACCGGAGAGATGAGCCAGCTCATCTGGTGACTTCTTCTTGTAGTCCTTCAACTCCCTCCGGAAGACATCATAGTACTTCTCGCATAGCGTGAGCCCGGACATGTTTAAGCTGTCTCAATAGAGAGATGAATATTTCTGAGTATCAACCCTGCCACCTGGCAGAGGCAGACTGGGAAGATCTTATTAGCTCTCTCTACATTGGACGCAGACGTTTAACCGCATTGTATACTCAGTGCTTAAACAATGACGTCAACGGTACAGATTGTGAAGCAACTGCCCGAGAGCCAGGCGAGACTTCAGAAAGTGGACAACCTGCTGCGAACTAATACAAAGAAGTTACTGACCAAAGCAACACCTCTGGCAGTCCATGTCGCCAGTAACGTGGCGGCGAATGCGGCCGTGGTGAAGATGGCAGGGAGAAATGAGGCTCTTCCTGCCGCCACTGCGGCTGTCCTCGTTACAGAGGTGAGTGGGGTGGCCGGGCACTGTCTCAGAATAACTCATCCCATCCCAAAGATCGCCCTCAGTTGTGCCTCCTACAATGTTGCCGCCATAATCATGGGTGAACGAGTTACACTAATGGAGGCCGTGGTTCTAGGCCTACCAACGAGTGCAATGGCTGAGATCATCGTCGCCTACGTTTAACCCCTCTGAATAGTGAGCGATGGATCACGAGACCCCTGCAGCATATGAGGCATGGTGTGCTGGAGGTTGGTGTGTAGCCCATAGTCGAGCACACGGACTGAGGTTCGCCAATGCCCGGGAATGGTGGACCGCCCACAAGGCGTGCCCCTGCAGAGAGGGCCAGTACCCTGAGCACTACTGCCTATTCCCTTGGCCAACTGCGTGGTCCTCCTATGGCCAACTATTTCACTGGAGGTATGACCAGTATGTTTAAGCTGTCTGTATATATACTCACTAACAGACCTAGAAAGCAAAGTGCGAGGCGATCTTGCTCACTTGGGCGAGGCACGTCTCGTTTCAGAGGACACTACTGCCCCTATCTCCTTCCTAGACTTCGATGAGAAAGAAGACCCACGGGAGATTCGAGGTACCATCCCAGTCCCGGATCTCATCGGGAACACTGATACGGTAGGACAATCGGCCATTAACAAGGCCAAGACTGTATACAAGGGGATGGGCATCAAGGAGAGGGCGACGATGCGAGGTATGCTCGGAGTCCATGAGGCTGGAGCCATCAAAGTAATGGCTGAGTCCTATGCACAGGACCTGGTTAAGGATCTCCTGAAATCACTAGGATCATTCCGACAGGATGGAGAGAATCTCAAGATAGGCACCCTCGCCTGAGCCATATCACTGTCAATGGTCGAACAGGTGCTACCACCAGCCTCCGGCTACAAGAGGTGAAGAAGGCAGGGTCCTTTGGTTTGCCGTTTAAGACCACAGGATAGTCATAGCTTCCCGTGCATGTATCATACAGATACTGGATGTACTAGATACTGTGGATGCTGACACAGACCCTCTACGCTATCTTCTCAGCTGCTGTTGGGATTTCATGCTTGATGCCTCCATCGCATCCTTCATATCCGCCGGAGGTGCAGGATTCCCCTCTCTGCAGGCGAAGGAGCTGGTGCAGGAAGTACTGCTGTTTAGTCTCCCAGATATGGACAAGGCTACCGCCGACCACATGCTAACCATTCACCGCACGCATGTCTGTACCATTCGACAGTAGGCCGGCCGATGCTGGCTAGGTGGTGCTGATCATTGCCCCTTCAGGACAGGGGAAAAACATCTTGCTGCGGGCTCTACTGGCCGAACATATACATTCCCAATACATCCTTTTGATGTCTGACTCCGCCGCTGAGGTGGTTGACTGTAATGATCAATGGTACAATGGCCCAATCACCAAGATGCAGAAGCACTGAGGGAGAAGCTGCTGGCAGCCAGACTGACAGAACCACTTGTTCTATTTATCGATGACCCTGCAATGGACCAGAAGACAGTCACCTACCTCAGCAACATCACCAGGCGTATCCGGCACACAAAGATAACTGTCTTCATCCTCTTTCAGAAGTACACCCGCGAGATCTCAGTGCACATCCGCCACAATGCATGTTTGCTATACTTCACCTCCAAGTGTGGACGTGCCCTGCTCGAGACCATATACGACAGCCTAACCCTCAAGGAGTCCAAAGGGGACTTTATCGCAGGTGTACAGAGGGGAGCTTAGCTGTACCGCTTCTTCTTCAGCAACAAGGAGAGCTGTCACACTTCAAGCCATCTCTGGAAAAGGTGCAGACCTTCACCAACAAGCCAAATCCAGCCTTGAAACTAGCCTGCTCTAGGCGTCATCGCTGACAGACTGAGCGGAGACCATCAGAAAGCTGCGTGTTCTCCGCTACTTCGTCCACAGTCACTGCTACTTCGTCCATGGTCTTCGCTGCTTGAGGACCTTCATCAGCGGTTTCCGCTGCTACTTCGGCAGATTTGTCAAGTCCATACTGTCGCCGAAACTCTACCCACCGGTCCGTACCTAGGACTCTCTTCTTATGGACCTTCTCACGCAGGATCCACTTTGTCCATGCTCGACGAGCATCTGATTTGCGAGCAGATTTGATGAGGTAGTCCTGGTAATTATCTGGGAATTTCATAAATGCTGGCAGATTACTGGCCAATCTCATGAACCTCTTTCATTTAAGATGTGCTCAACAGCCTTCTTGTGGCCAACAGTTAACCGCTGAGGACCTTCTGCATGCCCAGTGGCATGGCTCTCCGCTACAGCGGCACTGACCTCCTCCCTGAAGTAGTTATTTGGTCCAGACTGGAGGCTATCCAGCATATCTCGCTATTCCTGGCTATGGCGGCTAAATACGGCAGCCCACTTCCCGACTGTTAGTGGATCTTTGGGGTCGACCCTCGCCCGTTGGAGAGCTAGAATAACAGGACTGTTGGTGTGGGCCTCAGGTGCTATGTCGATTGTCATGCCCTGGGTGGTGTCAAACTTCCGGTGGAGTAGCCAAGTCAGGAGTTCTTTTGTACTACGAGCTGGTGCTCTTTCCTTTATGGCGGCCAGTATCTTCGCATCAGACGGTGACCGTGGCTCGCTCGTGGATAATGTTGATATCTCAAAGCAGTCCTCGGACCCTGTCACAGTGGGACAGTGCACGCCGTGGCTGTCGTGCTGACTGCCGTGCCGACTTGTCCTGCTGCCTATAGACAATCTGCTGGAGAACGTTACCAAACATGGCAGCCGTTTAACCCCTCTATATACCAGACCTTAAACATGCTGCAGTATCTGCAACATCTAGATGGGGCCATTGAACCCGCGACATCACACCATACTGATCCTCGGAAGGACTGCCTGACAGTCATTGGACCAAGTATACACGATGAGAACACGTTGTTCACTGCGGAGAAGTACATTGACTTTGCAATCTCGGCACAGATCCACGAGATCAAGAGCATTACACTCGATTTCAAGCTTCAGAGCACAATAGAACAGACGCTAGAGTTCCCGCAGGTTCTGAACAGGTGGGAGATCGTGCAGAGCAACAGCACCGTGGAGACCACATATGTGAACGATTAGTACCGAGTCCTAGGTCCACTGGCTCGAGGCCCAACCTTCTATGAAAAGGGAAAGGGGTACTACACTGTGAGGTGCAATGAGGTGTTCACGGAATTCAAACTACAGGCAGGTGTCGAGAAGCACATGTTAGTTCCACTCTTAATCCGCCTTGAGAACACACACGTGAATCCGGCTGCCATGTAGGATAGGCTGTTCCTCCAAGTGTACACTGAGCAGCCCGCAGATGCGACGATGAATGCTCCAAGACTTCATATCTGGCATGACGAGAATAACCAGGAGCTGAAGCATACGGGTTCCAAACAGCGGATCGTGCATATGGAGTGAGAACACCAGCAGGTCCAAGCTACAGCTAGCCAAAGGGTAGAGCTGACATTGCATCATGGTGCATTGGACTGTGTCGCTGTTGCGGTCCTGGTTCAGAAGGGAGGAGCCATCCAGCAGGTGGATAAGCTAGATGACTTCAAGCTTGTGGTTGCTGGGACCAAGGCTCTTGGTGAGGTATGCGAGCTGGCTCATTGTTAACTCTACATACAGAAAACTAAGTCATATGCACTTCTGTGACTAACCAGTGGAAGCGATGACCTCGAATCGGCACTCGAGGGCCGTCACCACATCGGGAGCAGGGACATCCCACCTAAACAGGGCAATCGGACCAGCTCCAACATTGTAAACCTCATAGCTGGGAGTCGTGCATTATGTGCGACCGTACTTTACTTTAGCTATGCTAAGGTATGCATGTCGAACACATCAGGTATTCAGCTTGAGCATGCGTAGAGCACGACTCCTGTCGTCACCGCTGCAGCTGCAACCACTGCTATCAGCTTCTGACCTGTTGATGCTTCATAGTCGAGCGTTGGCTCAGATATCTTTACAGCCTAGTAGTACTCATCGAGACTGCCATATCTCTCTTTGAGGTTCTGGTTGGTCTGAGCTCGGGGTTGTCGTCGGCGTGCCTCCCTCTGGCGCATATGTTCGAGTGTTTTGCTGTACTCAAACCTCTCCTTAGACAGCTTCTCCATCACCTGGTTATGATGTTCACGCTCGACCTCTGCCGCCTTCTTGTCAGCGAAGCTGAGTCCCCAGTTCACTAAGGCAAACACGCCCGCATTCAAGATTGCGGAGGCCATGCTATAGACTACAGTTTAAAGCTACTATATAGCTGCCCCATCGAGGGATCCCCAGAGCGATGTATGAACCATCGGCTGCTCCCATCGAGGATATAGGTGACGAGGACTATGAGGAGGACTATGATGAGGGGGATGATTATGATGCAGACGACTATGATGTAGCGGAGACCGCAGGTGAGTATGATGATGTAGAGCCTGAATCCCGTAAGCTAGTACACTGCGCAAAAGGAATCTATCACACTTACGCAAAAGGTTCTATCGGTCCGCTTGTAGCAGTTGGGGCTCTGATCGCTCTGTTCACAACGAAGGCTGGCGAGATGGTCCGCAAGATCGCCAACAATGCACTCCATGGTGTGGAGACGATTTCTGAAGCCATGCCATCCATCGCCACAGGAGTAAGTATGTTCCTCGGAGTCGCAGGCCCTTGGCTAACGTAAGCTGCCATAGTGCTCGCAGCCATCTGGTCCGCCAAACATTTAAGCCATACTATATAAGCAGAGATTAGACGCCAGTGTATGGAGGTGTTTGAGGAGGTCTTCAGTGATGGTCGAATGAATGATGACCGTCTGTTCGTCTGTTTAGAGTTCACCCAGGCCGTGCGTGGCAGGACAGGAGTAGACGTCAGTGATGAAATCCCGGAGGTTATCAACCGTCTTTCTTGAGGAACTCTACTATCAGCCTGGTGGATATTACCATGAGCCCCCTCAACTACTCGAGTCTGCATGTCGCAAGGTCCACACCTTCACATTGGAGACAGTTAGCCAGTGGCTCAGCTGCCAGGCGATGTGGCAGATATACCAAACTCGTCCACGGCACATCAGCTATGCCCATTTCGAGGAAACTGTCCAGAACAGAGTTTACCAGGCAGATGTTCTATTCCTTCCACACGACTCGGTTGGTCATAAAACCTACAAGTATGCCCTCAACATCGTCGATGTCGCCAGGAGGTACACGGCGGCAGTACCGCTCACAGCCAAGTCAGCTGGCCAGGTGGCCCAGACATTCCAGGATGTCTACGAGGCTTCGGAAAATCCCCTCCAGTGGCTGGAATTGTTGCAGGTGGATGAGGGTAAGGAGTTCAGAGGGGAGACTGCAGCCCTCATGCGGAAACAAGGTGTGTCAGTTAGGCGAGGCGAGGTAGGGCATCACTTTGCCTAGGCTTTTCTTGAGCAGTGGAGTCGGACACTGGCAGAGAGTCTGTTCCAACACTAATATGCCCAGGAAATGGCCGCTCCGAGTGAATGTTCTAGAGTATGGGTGAGGGGGTTGCCTGCTGTGGTGGAGAGATCCAATGCCGAGGTTACTAGGCTAAACGGGAAGAAGCCGGTAGAGGCTATCAGACACTCTGCTGGTCACAGCTCTAGAGGAGCGAACAAGGGAGTGGAGTGCCTACCACCTGTTGCTCTGGTTCGGTATCTGTATGAGCCTGGTGAGCTGGACGATGGTCGATGGCGTACAACCGATCCTAACTGGTCGATAGATGTTCACAGGCTTGACAGGTATGTGGAGGCGGAGGGGCGGCCTACATTGTAATACCAGGCACGCCAGCACGGTCACATAAGAGCCTCAGCTAGTCCCTGAAGACACACAGCTACCACCTCCTAGGGTGCTAACATGATACTCGATGGGCTCGGTATGGACCCCATCTGGCAGCACATGGCGCTCACCATACCCTGGTTTCGCATGTGTAGGCCTCGGTTTTTAGCTCTGTCCACTCCGCCCTGTAGGGTGCTGTAGAACCTCTGCCAATAGACATCATTCTGCCACGTTGACATTCCCTTAGCCGAGCACTTACTTGCAGCTGCGCTTTCCACATAGTAGCATTTTGGAGCAGAGAGCGATGCCATGAGAGCCTTCGAACTCGAGCTTGGACAGTCCCGGAGTCCGTCCAGACCATTTGTCCCAAGCTAGCCAGTCCAGCTTATGAGCCTTGTACTCTGCTCGCATCTCAGGGTGAATGACGTCGTCCAGGTTGGAGACTGCTATAGTTATATACGTGGAGTCAGTGTCCATCTGCAAGTACTCGTAGCTGTCACGAGCTATGTAGCGATCTAGGAATTCGTAGTAGGAGCCCAGCATTCGCAGCTTTGCAAGCTCATAAACGGATATCCCCACCTGGAAGGGCCTTCGAATTGTGATGCTCGGCTTGCAACTCTGGAGCTTGTATGACTCTCTGATCTCCGCGAGATCTTCGAACCATGCACTACGCAGGGCCTCGTCTACCAGGCGTTCATCCTTCGTGAAGCTGGTGTTGTTATGACGTTCTAGGCCCTCAATGAGCTTCCCGTGGGCTCTGTCGCCGAGGAGTTTGAAGAGATCTGCCCAGAGTGCTTTGGTCTTATCTACATCTCCTGAGCGGTGGGCCTCAGTAACATTCTCCACGAACCACTCGAATGAGCACGTGGCCTCATAGTCTATGGTGTGGTATACAGAGGTGAACTCCAGGCCATGGGTTATATACCACTTGAGGGTCAGGGCATACAGCAGGCACTTCTTGCCCGAGAGGGCACCGACCAGCTTCTGGGCGGTGGGCCGCTTCCTCCCTGTTCGCCCTAGATATGCCAACATCTCAGACGAGATTGCCTCTACCGGGATCTCGCGGTTATCGAAGAGAGGCGGTATTTCCTTTAACTTTGCCCACAGAGCCTTGGGGACCTCTATATCCACCACAGCAAACCCAAACCAGCTGTTTGCCAGACCAATGGTGCACTTTATCCTTACCACATGGCATCTCTTTGGCCATCGTTGACAGGTACAGAGCATTTGCGTCACAGCCGACTAGACGTCGGCAGACATGCTCATTCTGGCAGATTCAAGTCACACCGGCCTCGTGGTATCTGGTGAACATGATGCTGGGACCGCCAACAACAGCACCCTTCAGCATCTCGTAGGCGTCCTTGTCCACTGAATAGAGGCTAACAAACTAAAGTGTGGGTGTGGGACAGTCCGAGCTCGTTTAGGGACACTTGGGCAGCATTTTATACAGCAATCCCTCTGTACTACAAGCGTGCATCCAGAGGCTCTCAGCTTCTCTTCTCTCAGGACTGTCTTGCGGTATCTTTGTTCGGCATACTCACCTCGCTGGTGTTGTGGACACCCGTGCCAGTGACGGACATGGAACTGGTAAACGGTGTTGGTGGTCGGATCATAACCATCTACGGGAGTGCCCTCGATCCAACGCTCTCCACCGTGCCCACACTCTACATGGTGTATGTGTACGCCTCTGTTTCTCGACTCATACTCGATCCAACGAGTAGCAGCTGCACTGGATGGCTGGGGTGGATAGAAGGCTTTCTCATATGCAGACTGTGGCGCCTCAACCTTCTCGCCAGGACACACAGTTGTTGTTTTGCCGCCTGTACAGTGATCAGCTTGGAGATATTCTTGATGTAAAAGGCGTGGTGGTCCCACACTCCGATGGTCATGGTGTCACGGTAGTGATCCCCATGCCTGATCATGTGCCGGGTGTACTCTTCGGTTGGTTCATACACGTGAATCCCGATCTTGGCGAAGAACTCTACCTTGTCCACCTGATCCAGCGAGGTCTTGCGGACATCAGGTACTGTCTTGCCATAGAACTGTGTGGCAAGCTCTGGTGCAGGAGCTGTACTTCTATCAGCTCTCGCTCCTCAGGGGACTGCTAGACACCTCCAGAGATACAGGTTGTCCCTGTAGATGTCATGGGCAGTCATACTCTTCTTCTGTCGTAGCCAGTCTGGGAGTGGGCCTGTCCCAAGTAGAGGTAAGCGGTCGGTGACAGCCCTGACCTCATCGTTGATTGATCGAACGAAATGCCACTTGGTGTTTGGGCGATCGATATTGTCTGTGCCGAGGCGGGCTTGCTCTCTTGCTGCCACCTAGTCCTGAGCTGCTCCTATCGTGTTCAGCCATGGGCTCCCTGGAGCATTCTTATGGAAGAGCATCACCGTACCGTCTTTGATGTGACGGATGCGATAGGTATGGGTGTAGCGGAGGTAGAAGGCATTCTGGAAAGTCTGCTGCATCTTGTGCATGATCTGGCCTGTGAGGTCACCTTCTAGACCTCTGAAGAATGTCCAGCGTACTGACCAGCGTCTTCTATCCTCTATCTCCCTTTAGCCAAGATGCTGGTCGAGAATGTGTTCACCTTCTCACCTCATGCTCGGGGCTGAGGGTTCAGACCTCGGCCCCCCTATGCTCCGGGATGGGCTCAGATCTTGGCATTGCTTACCGATCCTGCGTTTGAGAGTTAAGCGCTCCAGTGGATGGGCCTCCATCCGCCTCGCCACAGTCCTGGCTCACAAGCTAGCAGTCACCTCCTCGTCCAACTGACGATGCTCACGTATCCGCTGCGCTTTCTTGTGGGGATTCCAAGGATCCTCTTTGGTAAGTGCTGGACACCTTCCCGTATTCATTTCTCGGGAGAGTCGCTTCTGCCACTCCTTGGCATGGACCTGTCCGATCATCTGGAGCAGGTCGGCTTTCTTGGCCTTAGAGTAGACTCTAAGGCCGAATTGCTTTGCAATAGCGTGAATCTGTGCAACAGTACTCATAGTGTATATTTCTGTGGATGCCTGTCGCTAAATGGGCGTTCAGAGCCTATTATGTGTGGCGATCAGTACCTGTGGATATTTTACCGAGAAATCACTTCATTTTCGTCGTTCTTGGCACCGATTAGGACCGGAATGATGCGAGAATTTCAAAACTGTTTACCATTTTAAAATCGGACCATAAATGGCCGAGTTATCCACAAATGGTAATAGTGAGATTTGAATATGTGATTTTAAGTTTGCTAATAAACACAAAACAAGGATCCCCCACATTAACTACCTCGGCCATGTATGCATCAGTAAGTATAGCTGATAAGTTATGTGTTCTCAATGCCGTATTGCTGCGCTTCTCAGTCCCTCTAGATCGTGACGTCACTTCGAGATCAGGCATTAACAGCAATTTTACAACGCATGCTCAGAGATAAGATTACTAAGAGGCGAGATTTTAGTGGTGTTGCTGTGGGTCAATCAATAGGGTATTGAATTGCATAGGATTCCCAGGCTGTGTACTGTGGTTCAAATCCGCTCAAAAGCCATCGCTAGAACTTACCTGAAATTTCGAAACTAGGTAAGACACTAGGGCCAGGGTAATATGATCAGGTTAGATAAAGACCTACCACGACACTCCCCAGTGTGGGGTCAAAGCACACACACCAGCCGGCTGGAATAGCAACAGGGTGGGGTAGGAGATAGGTAGGGTAGGATAGGTAGGATAGGTACATAGGTAGGATAGGTAGAAAAGTGGCCCACAGAGAGAAAACCCTCCTCAGGATACCGGTCAGAATAGAGAGAGAGAGAGAGGCCGGCCACTGGCCGGTATCCTGAGGACGTTCTCCCGGACAGTGGGGTCTGCACGGGAGTTTTATATTCACCACGGCCTTCGATGACCACGATCGCGGAACAGCAGTCAGTTGAGAGAGGTGGTATCATTTTAATTCTGACACTACTACTTGGGCATACCTTTGTCTGACACGTCGTCTCGATATGGCGGCTGACTCAATGGTGGCAATGCCCCTTCTTTTATCTCAGAATGAATTGTGTATATTACATTTATCCTGTTATGTATTTGATATCTCAAAAAAGGCATTTGTGACGGCCATCAGCGGATGACAGATCGCCTTCGGGCAGTCTGACCCTTTGCATCTAATAATACCTTCAAGAAGTCGAGAACACCTAATAACACATGGGCACATTGCGCCAACTCGTACGTGATTCCAGCCAAGCGCGCACTTATACTTATCCACCAACATGTATACGATGGCAGGCAAACACACACTCATTCCTATCCACCAACATGCACACGATGACAGACAAGCACACGCTCATTCATATCCACCAACATACACACGGCCGACATAATGCATAGACTATACGTACACGCATGTGGCGGCCATTCCCAACTAGACAGATTATAGGCAGGGGTCATCGAATCAGTTGGGGTGGAGGAGGTTGTCATTCTCCGGACATTGGCCTGAAAATATTTGGAAGCTAGTTCCTCACATCTGGTATCTCCCGCATTTCGGCTGCTAGTGCTAATGCTGTTTCTGCAGCAGTTACTGCCAATACTACGCCCAAATATAATACATTCATTATGTACGTTTCACCATGCTGTTGCATATTTTGGAATTAATTTGAGTGAAAGCTATTACTGCCTAATAGTCAACAGCTTACGTATATAATGCACCTTTCCGATTTTAGCTATGTCCCGCCCATCGCTAGCTAAGCTCCACCCTCACCTTGCTCGTGTTGGGATCGACCGATCTCTGAACGCCCTGACCTTCCATATCCAAAGAGCTGCAATGCAAGATGTTGACTACTTTGAAACTAATTTGACTGCGTGCTGTTGCTGCCTAAGGCAGCAACAGCGCCCAGTCAAATTAGTTTCAAAATATTCCACAGCATGTTTATTAAATAGCAAAGAATTACAAAGACACACAATTCATACAACGTGTCGGACTCTTTGAGATTTAATGACGGTCTCTATGGAACCCTTTGTGACGTAATGATAGTGACGTCATCAGCCACGTGCTGAGCTGATTATGACGTCACACGAGGTTAGATGATGGATGGATACTCTGGAAAGGTGAATTCCTGTAAAAGTGTTGAAATGTGTAAAATACGATAACTGATTTTGATGTTCGGGCCCCTTATATTTGTGGGTCCACTTACCTTTAATCCGGCTCTGGCAGTTGGCATGCACTAACTGAATCTGATATTCAGTTAGTCTTAATACGCAAACATGACACTGTTGAGATTTGCGATATGCACTGTCTTATGTACATTCGCGTAGCCATCATTAGACTCGGGTAGATTTATTTGCCATTCTTCCCGATAACGAAGCTAGCGGTTTCTTCATTAGTTTATCCAACTACTGTCACTACCACGAGGCTTAGCAAATACAATCGTGCTAATTCACTGCGCAGCTCAATTTTACAGCAAGTTATTCATAGATTGACAATTGATGAATCGAGTTCATCGATCACTCGTATGGCGTCATACATACCAACGTCACATGTAGGTTGACGTCATGATCAATTACGCCCTGAATGACGAAAATAAATCCATAAATGCTTAATGATCCATACAGTTGTAAGAATTGTACGTCTTTACTATTTGATGAACATTATGTTGAAGATTTTAAAACCAATTTGACTGGGTGCAGCGTCCGGTCAAATACTTTTTTAATATTTAACCGCTTACCCGTATCTTTTTTTGATAATTGAGATTCAGGTAGTGCCAGGGATCGATCGATCCTAACATGGGCCAATGCGTTGGCGGAGCGTATCTAGAGTTGGGCGGGACATAGCTAAGACTGTGTGTGAGTCATCCACTGACGCACAATTCCAACCCACATACCACACCGCGACCGTGACAGCATGGAAAACTGGTATTCATGTTTAAATACAGATCCTAGTCGAAAAGATTCAATGCGTCATCATATTGATCTAAGTCAAATATTACTACAATTTATCATATACCATTTTAAGATGTGCAGGTTACTATTCGTTATAACGATCTTAGCAATATGACTGCACGCGTTAGCTGCCTAAGGCACCCATTTCTAGTCATACTTTCCCATTGTTATTTAGATAGTCTCAAACTAATTTTCATTACAATCATTTTTTTCGGAGAATTTTGAAAGATACCATTATATAAACTAATTGAGATAAATTACGGCGGTCAGCCACATTCGGAAGTCGCTTCAGTTCTTTCTCGCACAATGCGGGCTTTGGAAAATAATATTATGTATCTCAATATACCATTACTGAAGACGAATATGGTAAATTGAAACTGATGACAGAATACAGCTATCGACGTCTCGCTATGCCATGCCTATTTCTACCTCAGCTCTTCCCACTTTTGATGTGTGATGGAATCGATATGAAATCTTGAAACCTGAATTCTCAAAATCAAGGTTTCAAGAACATAAGATAATCTATTGACTATTTGAGAACTAATTTGGCTGTGTGTTGTAGCTGCCTATGTGAGCAACAGCTCCAAATCAAAATAGTTTTTAAATTTTCAACACAAAATGTATTAAATTGTAGATTTACCAAGGACATGCCATTCGGCCACCTTCGTGACAGACGATTTCGACTTTCATGACGAAAGTACGCCATTCGGTTTGTGATGCCAGCTAACAAGTGACGCATTTATTTATGCCATCCACTATGTGAGTGACAGATGCAGCATCAGCACCCAGTCAACTTCGTTTCACGAGATTCAACAGCTTACCTCTATAACTTTCTGGATATTTAAATTCTGTGAGTGCAGGAATCAATTGATCCTAAAACGGGCAAAGTTTGGGGGGGGGGGGGTGTTAAGGAGAGATTGGCCTGGCATAGCTAAACTTGGATTCCTCCATTACTGATGGATTAATGTAAAGGGTTGATCAGGATAGTATAACCCATCACTACAGTTGTATGCTTTATCCGTGTATTACATTTTCAATGCATCTGTTTATTGGAGCTTTTACTAGATTGCCTAAGATGGGGGAAAACGGAGCGAATCCACCCCGTTTTCTCACATATCCTAACAGCTTCTGTAGTGTTCA
This sequence comes from Chaetoderma sp. LZ-2023a, assembly GCA_034401795.1. Lineage (NCBI taxonomy): Eukaryota > Metazoa > Mollusca > Caudofoveata > Chaetodermatida > Chaetodermatidae > Chaetoderma > Chaetoderma sp. LZ-2023a. Next base: position 29,556,942 of record CM067371.1, on the reverse strand, counting down.
TTCGTATTTTGGACATATAACTACCCATCTGTAGGGATCGCCAACCCCTTTACCCAACATATTTGCCATAACGAAGGAAGCGAATCCAGTGATAATGTATTTTAGGGACAATCTTAATGACGGCGTCGGTGTTCATAGATCACAGTAAGAAGCCACGCATGAAGGATACAGAATGTCTCGAAACAATTTTACTGATGCGTAATTGAGTTTTAAGAACATTATGTTGAAGTAACATACAGCAAGGAAGCAGCTGTCAGCCATGCAATGCATATCTTCTAACACCTACTAGACAATCATTGACTGATAGTCAAGTTATCTAAAAATGAATTTACATTTTGATGTATGGCTTCATACACGCATTAGTACAGTTGCCAGGAATAGTTCATCACATGCACGCCCTTCCGATAATAGAGGTCTATGTTACTGCGATTACTTGATTCTTGAGATCAGTTCGAATGGTCGATTACTATGTTTTATTCTGTGTGGAATCCGTTTACTAGCATCAGCCTCCACCTTTCGTATCTGGTCGTAATCTCCATCTCCATTACAAGATCAAGCAGAAACGGGTATCTATGCCTGGCGTAGGAAGCACACCCCATAACTTTCCTGAAACATGGGATGATAGTGTGTGACTGGAGAAGGGTATTAATTAAAATGCAGTTTCCTATATCCAGTGCCGCAATCCATGTGCTTGTCGCCTCCAATGTGCGGAGAAGTGCCTTCCCATCGTAATCGTAGAGTGGACCGTAGTGTACGCATATCATTCTAATCTCACCAACATGCACTGCCACTCTCTCAGTCCAGATTGCAACTGTGGTCGATTTGGACAATAGGTCACTGCCCGCCCCCGTGCAGCGTCTCATGTTCTGGCCTTGCCATTCCAAACTGGAATGGCATCAGGTCACCTAAAACGTGCAGATTGACCAGGTGAATATTAATGTACATGCCTATCGGTTTAGCCGTCTATTGGTTTCCCCATCCCAACGCCAAGATCTGCATCAACGGCCCACGTTGTTCTTTATTATTCATACAATAGATCGATTGCTTACTTACTCTATTAACATCCAGCTTGAACAAAATTCTCTTCGATCAATGGAGGAATCATGTTTTAGCTATGCCCTGCACATCTCTAGCGATACGCTTTAGCCATTATGGCATCGATTTACCCCTGCATATCCCAATTTCCAGAAAAGTATACAGGTAAGATATTAAATATTGTTGCAACTAATTTGGCTGAGTGCTGCTGCTGCCTATGGATTACATATGCAACATAATGCACATTAAATAGTAAAGATATCCAACTCGTACAACTGTTCACACTAGTATGCGTTTGTGAAGGACTACATCGCGTTATTCATAACGTAATTGTTTATGACGTCAGCCTCCATGTGATGTAGTTTATTATGGCGTCATCTGATTGACTGAGAAACTGGACTCCTCGATTAACGTAACGTAATGTAATGGGGATGGAGGTAGGGGCGGCTGCGGGGTAGGAGTTTACTGTAGTTCCACGAATTCTTCACCACAGTGTTCCATTCTCCGTCTGGTTTTTCATTCCCCATCTTTCCATCATAACTCATTTTCCACTTCTTCAATATTCTACTCCAGAGCTTTACTTAAACCGGGCATCGTGTGATCATTCGATATTCAGCTTTGGTCTAACTGTCCGACCTCACTTCGTTCGAACGTGACGTGCGCGCGTGGAGTGACACCTACTTCAGTGATGCACTTCATTCTGGTCACTTCCTAAACCAAGCATACTCATTGCTACCTGCAGTCGCTATCAGGCCTATTTCTAACACATTTGGTATTATTGCATGGTAGTGAAAATATTACCAATGCGGACGTATAGTTACTATATATTGCACCTATGGATTTCAGCCCGCGCGATCGCACTACCTTTGCAAACATTAAATACCACAGCACCGCGCCACTCAGATTGCTACTCTAAGTTATATTACCCGCTCATCAGAGAAGGTTTCCAATAATAGTTGCACACCGCGCTATGCATATAAAACAGACTAACCGCATTGCTTTGCTATATGTATGGGGTGTGTTTAATGCGTATTTAAATATTGACTAGGATTGCTTTTACGGATGTGATACCAGCCATTACAGGAAGGAAATAACACGCTTCCATTCCTGAATGTTTGCATATGGATTTAACTCATTCCTATTCCTTTGAACCTTCAGATTCATAGCATAAACGTGTTTCCATCAGGACGGTATGAACCTATTTCTAATCTGTTTTGGGAGATTCCGACAGGAACTCTCGATAGAATCACGAGCCTCAGTGACCTGCTTTCCGATGTCAAATATACGTGCCTTGGTTGACTTACTCATCGCCGCGTAGCTTAGGATGTATTGGCTTTGATAGATATAACATAGATATTATATTAATGAGAATTGAGCTGGTACCGTAGCAATGAAAATGGCTTCACCAATGCATAGACTGCGATCTGTTTTTATAGCCCAGTACTATCGCGACATGTTCTTGACAACCATAGGAAAAAAATAGAAGAGCGATTAAACTTGGGGTATACATTCCCATGCACGTCCTAAATAGCATAGTAAATGCCCCAAAGTGTCTTATGTGAGCTTTCGCCGTCATACCGAAAATGACGCCATAGTCGATAAGACGCAGTATAACATAGACTATTTCGTATTCTATCCAGAAAACACCCAGCAGCATAGTAGATATTATTGTCTGACTATATATGCATGCCTTATACAAAGTTGGATTTCTATCTTTCTCTGATGATATTTCGTCAAACAACGAATTGTGAAAGCACACAAGGCACAGAACTCGTGGAACTAATCTGTTGTCATCTTTTCCTCTAATATGCCAATCCGTGCCAAATACAAATGAACACATTTTGCAGATGGCAAGTGTTTGGAAATGTTTGGGGATGCACAGTCCAATCACCATATCGTTAAGCACGTACAGACCGCGCCTCAACATTACTTGATTGAAATAATGCATCCAACGTTTGGCAGTCCGACTAGTTGTTACTACCTGAAGCTTGATGGCCTCCATCTTTTTCCTAACTGTTGCAAGCACTGCGCATTTGGTGACATCTTCGAAAGAAATAGGGGTTTTTCATGACAGTGTCGTGCAAGAAAACAAGTTGTTCATTTACAGCTTCATCGATTCAACTTCCCTTAACATAATGATTGTTACGGATAATTGAGTCGGGAACTAGCCACGCAGCCTCAGAGCAAAAGCATGGCCTGTTAACATGTTGGCAATGACAGCAGTGGAATAAATAAGGACCATAGCTCTGTAAGTCCTCTGCCACCCATTATATATCCAACATCACCCATGAATCTCATGAGTAGGTAAAAGCCACCTACTCTAACTACAATTATAGATGAATGTTCCCTATTACTGCTAGCAGAGGCCACCATATCTGCAACCTTGACATACAACTGAGGCTGGTCGAATGCGATCCAAGCTGGTGGGCCGTACGTTTACAAAGGTATAATGCTATCACCCTGGACGTCTGGTAGGATTTACATTTCTTAGCCACCAATTCCATGTACCCTCTTCAGCTTCGAGTTGTGGATACGTTCAGTCAAGTACCACGCATCTACACACACACACACACACACACACACACACACACACACACACACACGCACACGCACACACACACTCTCTCTCTCTCTCTCACACTCACTCACTCACTCACTCACTCACTCACTCACTCACTCACTCACTCACTCACTCACTCACTCACTCACTCACTCACTCACTCACTCACTCACTCACTCACACACACACACACACACACACACACACACACACACACACACAAACACACACACACACCACACACACACTCACTCACTCACTCACTCACTCACTCACTCACTCACTCACATACATACACACACACCACACACACACACACACACACACACCACACCACACACGCACGTACGCACGCACGCACGCACGCACGCACGCACGCACGCACGCACGCACGCACGCACGCACGCACGCACGCACGCACGCACGCACGCACGCACGCACGCACGCACGCACGCACGCACGCACGCACTCACACACACACACAGAAATACTCTGTAGTCTAGTAGTCCCAATTGCGGATCCATTACCTTTCTTGAAAGGACTGGGTGCACTATGTAATATCTGGGATGGGTGGATGTGAGTGTGATGATCGAGGTGGGTGGGAGAAGTTGACGATGGCTATAAGTGTACTATTATTTATATCTAAATGTATAGGCTACAGAGTGCAATTACACTTTTTTCTGAAGATTATGAATGTACAATAGGTGTGCCAGTGTGTCCTATGTGAAATTTCCCGTGATTACTGATTAGAATGTAATTGTTTACCTATAAGGTGTTGGCAGTGTTTGTATAATAATAATAATAATGTAGAGGCATGTACGGGCCACCACGTACGTTGGCGTGCGTGCGTGCGTGCGTGCGTGCATGCGTGCGTGCGTGCGTGCGTGCGTGCTTGCGTGCTTGCGTGCGTGCGTGCGTGCGTGCGTGCGTGCGTGCGTGCGCGCCCGTGCGTGCGTGCGTGCGTGCGTGCGTGCGCGTATGGGTGGGGCGGTGGGGGGGGGGGGGGGGGGGGGGGGGGTGCGTCACGCCTGTGACAACCATATGAACTATTTCGTTTTCAAACCAACTTCTTCCATGTATGGAAGTAGCATACACTCATATTTCAATGTCATGAAAAAGCAAAACTGTAGCGGATAAACACATTTTAAATAGTTAGGCGAACTGACAAATGTTCAGAGGTCGCTAGAGTATCATCTTTACTTACAGTGCAGCTCATAAATAAGCTTAAATGCTTCCAAAGCAAAAACACAAATATGTTAGTTAGAACCATATGAACACGATACAAAAACGTTATGTTGAATATTTAGAACACAATTTGGGTTGAAATCCTCCCCAATTATGTTCAAAATATGCGTTATGATTCCTAAGGTAATCTGCTGAATATTTCGATTATATGAGCATGGAAGATGCTGCTGCTGCTAAAGGCAGAAGCATCTTCCCAGTCAGATCATTTTCAAAATATCCAAACGAGTTGTGGTTTATATTGATATAATGATATATAAACTGCGTTTTCAGCATTGCAAGCGCCATAGTTACTAACGCTACACATCTGTTAGTGATGTTTGAATTGAAAAATATAGGCACACGGATTCGCATTAATGCACTGCAGTTGAAGGCATTATAGGATCTTTCAGGTGAATACACTTATCTTAGCAATGTTTCGTCACATAACTGTTAATTGCACCGGTCTGCGCATCGTCGTTGTATACATAACCATTAGCGCTTTTGTGGATGTAAGTTCGTCGAAATCAGTACGTTTGGATTCTCCGCTAGATCAATCTGGAATTAATATCCGTCATCATGATCATGGTGTCACACAAGAAAGACGTCACCTTGAAGATAGTGGCTCCTGGACGCTAAGCAGCGAGCCGAGTTTGACCGATGCAAGAGCATATGGCCACGGTGATTCGCAAACTCGAACTCACTCTATCCTCGCGAACACAGCCATCCAGGAGACACGGTTCGGTAAAGTTCCAGGAATTGCGAATACAGAGCAGACGCACGAAAGACCAGTTTCATATTTCGAATTTATGGAATCCAATATTGCCGGAATAGCAAAGCAAGAACAGAACACATATAATGGTGGTAACCATCATGGGTCACATAGTGTTATCGTGGATAGGTTGACGCGGTCAGTGCCTACATCCCGGCTTAATGATGCAGTTGTCACAGAAGGTAAATGTGATACAGGGTATATAGGAAAGTAATCGGATTCCGCTGTGTGGCACATTGATGAGTAAAAAAGGTCTCGATTATTAAAAATCGTATTACTCTTTTTGCAGGCACACACATAGGGGAATAACACATTTATCTTTATCAATCTTACTCCTTAAATAGTCAAATCACTGTTTGATTCTTAAAACCCCCACCACCACCACACCCCACACCCCCAGCACACCCACCCACCCCCACCCCTTATGTCAACAGCGCATCAAAGCGCTAAAAATGCTACTTCTATCAATTAACCCTTTCAGTTGTCTTGATTTTTTAAAGACAATTCAATTATTTGCTCGGTGAATGGGTTTTTTTTTTAAATTTACAACTAGAGTTTAGGGAAATATTATGTAAAGTTGGCCTTTTGACCGGCCTTGCGAGTATATGGTTAATCGTCTAGGAAATGTAAATGTTTGCTCAGTCAGTGTCTATTTGTAAGCCTAAAGAAGACTATTTTGAAGATTTACGACTGGAATGACTGGCTCGGTAACCGAGCCAGTTATTCCAGTGGTACATTTTCAATAGTAGTCTTCTCTTGTTCTGCACATAGACAGACCCCATGACTACCGCAGAGGCGGTGTTACCATTATAACGACACGTTGACACAAGCGGGGTGAATAAAACGAAGGTTACATTTCTCAAGCGTGCACTGCTAGATAGTTACGCACAGAGGCGCGAACCAGGATCGGCACCACGTCTGGGTACGCTAAGCACCGAACTTAACCGAGCTTATACCCTTTTTGATACGACATTTAGCTACGATTCCTCCCATTTGTATCTAAGTTGCACCCACGTTGTGCCAATCTAAATTTTGAGAAAGCTTTACAGGGAAGTCTGAATATTTACACATATTTTACCACACACACACACACACACACACACACACACACACACACACACACACGCACGCACGCACGCACTCACGCACGCACGCACGCACACACACACACACACACACACACACACACACACACAGAGGGCACGCTTATATTTATTGCTGGCTAGAATTGCCTATAGGCGCGGACATTTCGCGCAGGGGATTGTGGGGCTGTGTCTCGCGAGATCTCCATCGATACGAGATCTAATTATTCTCGGCGCGAAGACACGGCTCTATTTTTAGATTGCTGGATATCTCATAATTATTATCTTCATGCACGTGATTCATGGCGAGTTCTCTTATTTGTTCTGGTCTGACTGTAATAGAGTTTGCGTGGCGATGACCGCGTAATTATTTTAATAAACAGCCAACGGAACGTATACGTCCACATTAGCACTCTATCAAACTGACCACAAATGGCTTCTTGCGGTGATCGTGAGAAATGTCCATTTGCATTAGCTACTCACCGGAGAACTTGTTTTGAAAGTGTACCACTGGAATGACTGGTTGGATAACCGATCCTATAATTTCAGTAGTAAATTGCAAAAGAAAAAAACCCAATGGTCTCTTGGACGGCAATTAGACATAGACATTTTCTATGACAATGGATTTTTCTGTATATGACGTCATAATTCTTTAGGTCAGATGTAGCTGGACGTCACAATCAAAATGTGTAATGAATGACGTATCTAGCTCCGCCAGGAACATTGAATAGCCAGTCAAGTATGCGAATTGCACGTGTTTACTATTTAATCAATATGCTGTTGAATATTTTGAAACTAATTTGACTAGACGCTGTTCAAATAGTATGTCTTTGCTATATATTCAACAGTCATTTTCTATGATAATGGCGGGGTTCGATCTGTAACTGAAGGATATGACGTCATGATCAATTACTTCATATACAGGCTTATGTCACAATCCAAAATGTGTAAATGAATGGCGTATAGTCCGGCAAGTGTACGAATTGTATGTCTTTACTGTTTAATCAACATCGTGTTGAATATTTTGAACTAATTTGACCTGGCGTTGTTGCGGCCAGAGGCAGCAAACCTTTAAAAGCACCCAGTCAAATTAGTTTCAAAATAGTCATCAGCTTACCTGTATAGTTACCTTGAAATTGGAAGTCTGGGACTTCATTATTGCTCATGACAATTTCAATAGAGAGATCCATTTCTAGGTATGCCACGCCTATTTCTAGCTAAGCTCCACCCCTTTTTTCAGTAAATTTAGTGTCAAAATATTCCACGGCTTACCTGTATAGTTTTCTTGAAATTTATCGTCTAGTAGTTCAGAAATCCATCGATCCCAACTCGAGAGTGGTATGGGTGGAGCTTAGCTAGAGATGGGCTAAACTGGAAAGGTTCATGGTATTAATAAACCACCACAGTTTTCAGTGCCCTATTGTCTGTAGTATGTTCAGCCCCATAATTTACCCGACATAGACTTGAGCTTTAATAAGCTATTTATATTCCGAATCCAACAAATTCTAGATGAAGGTAATTTTAATACGCAAAATGTAGCTTAAATGATGGTGTATTCGTGGTTTTCGGTGCCATACTTTCCGTAATATGGTCGGTTCCAGAACTTCGCTCGCATAGACGTATAGGAGTTTGAATATGCTAGTTACATTGGCAGTTTAAAAGAATTCGAACGTGAAGTATTTTCGTGGTATGCAATTTCATCGCCTACATTTGTTCCAATGTTGGCAGATCTGTGGTTTTCAATACCCTACCGTCTGCAATATGTGTGGCTACATAATTTCACCCATATGGTTAGATAGGGATATGAATACGCTAATGAAGCTTGAGATTTCTACCATGTAGTAATTTTGTAATATTCAATTTAGTAGTCACGGACAGTTGTCAAATGCCAACAATTTACTATATTCAGTATTAGAATCTCAGTTTGTAATCAATCTTTTACATATAGCTGTGGTTTTGCACGATTCTACCATCAAGTAATTTGGCAATATGGTGTTACATATTCGCCATATGGCCCCATTGTAATATGGTTGGTTCACAACATTCAGATAGGTGTCGATATGTCCTGACATATCGCTCAAAATGGGTTCGGCCCGGAATATCACCCATATGTTTAGATAGGTATAGGCATAAGCTTACGACGTAGTGAGATTTTAAAAGTTCGTAACGTAAATAAGCTCAAACTTAGGATAATTCATGGTGTTCATTGCAATACGTTCACCCCCAGAATTTCACCCACAAATACTTATAGGAAATATGCTAGTTGTATTCCGAATTTAAAAAAATTCTACAGGAACGTAATTTCATAGTACACAATTCAATACCGATACTTGGCGCAAATTCTGTCAGATCAACGATTTTCTGTACCAAACTGTTTGCAATAGGTTCGACCCCAGAAGTTCACCCATATGGTTAGATACTTATATGAATACGCTAATAAAGTATCAACGGTTTAAAAGATGTTTACTATACATTATTTCGTCATATGCAATTTTGTAGTGGCACACCATTGTCAAATTCCAATAATGTACTATATTCGGTACGAGAATATCTCTACATGCCTTGTAGCCAGTGTTCTAACATAAGGCCATGTAGAACTCACTATGTTCTCGTGCTGTGCGAAATCTTGTAATAATTCTACCACCAAATATTTATTATAGTAATGTGAACATATTTCTATATATCCCATATTATTAGCTGCGTGTACTGGTAGAACCTGATTTTGGCCTTTCTGTCTAGCAAAAATATCTGATTTAATAGTTTGTCCATGTTTCCGGTAAAAATATCGCTTAATAGGTGACATAGATATGATAGCTAAATGAATCAGATCACGATGTTTCCCACTGGGGCTTCAGTCAGAATGTTTTCTACTATATCATTTTCGTTGGAGAAAACCAGGTTCATAGTATTGGTTTTATCCTGGCCACTTAACTTTGTTTAAAAAGTGTTCTATCGGTACAGATCGGGGTCCTGTATTGCATCAAAAATATACTTGCTTTGTGCATTTCACTAGCATTGCGGTGTATATTTCACCAATATATTTCTGGATAATAAGCTCTTCACGTCCGTTAAGAAGGTATCAAGATTTAGGTTTAAAATATTCTTTACAGGTTTTCTTTAATATGTTTGAATGGGTGTCAGGGTCTGTACTGCTTCTTGCGCTGATTTTCTACTGACTGGGTTGCCAGCTCTGTTGATTGCTTTATCTTTACAAGTTGTTGATACCTAATGACCCACATTTGATCTGTTACACTCTGTTGATGCAGTAGTGCAATTTTATCATCACTGGCTGCTCTTAATGTTGTCTGTTCCTCTCTCTGTTAAGGAGTTTGGCCTGGAGAAAAAGGATAGATGGAAGAATTGTTGAACTGACCAAAGATATAAGCTGCTTTTCCTAGCCCATAGCTAATACTGCCCATATCTTTTTGCAAGAACTATTCCTTCTTTTGTGTTTATAGTATGCCTTTATATAACTTCATTTTCTCATGAAACGGTTGAGTGTATTCTCAGAATTATAATAACCTCCGGGCACGCTATTTACCATTGATGCCTCGCATCAATATGTCTACTTGTTATGTATTGAGTTGAACTTATGGTCAGTAAATGCCTCCAGCTTGGTCGCGCGAGTCATCGCTGAGGCAACACCCATTTATTTTCACCGTACATTGCTATTATAGAGTGACCAATTTCTACATTTGCCCCACCCCTTAGTAGCAGAGATTCGCCCACGATGCCTGCCAGATGGGATCTATGTATATTCTTTGAAGCCCGAATTCTCCGAATACCATTTTCAAGATAACTATACAGGGCACAGGTTCCCAAAGCTCTCGTTATGTTATTACATATTAGAGACATACAATGTGGACAACGTGCCGGGCTATTAAGAGTTAAATGCGGGCCAAATAGAATCATGTATTACATGGTGACTATTCCGGACGTCAGCCTGCACACCACTTAGCTGAGTATAACGCCATATGACGTCAGCTGTTAGATGGATACCCTGGAAAGGTGAATTAGGAGGAATTTAGCTTGAGATGAGCGGGGTATAGCATAACTAGTAATGGATTCCTCCGTTGCGCCATAACTCCAGAGAAATTTAAGTTCTGATATGTGTAGAAGAGAACAATATCATGCATAGTGGGATCAATTTCTACCTATGCAAGCCCCCCCACCCCCACCCCCCCCACCCCTTCTATCTAAGCTCCATCCACACTTTAACTGCGTAGGATCGATTAGGGCCTGCTACTTCCGGAATCCCAAAATCAACGTCACTATACGGGTAAGCTGTTGCATGTTCTGAAACTAATTCTACTGGGTACTACTGCTGCGTGTGACAGCAACAACGCCCAGTCAAATTAGTTTCAAATTATTCAAAGAAATGTTTATTAAATGGTAAATCCATCAAAGACATACAAGCCGTGAACTCGACGGACGTCAAGACGGAGAATTGCCTGAAAATTATGATTATGACGTCAACCTAGATGCGACGTAATTGGTTATGACGTCAATAACGGAGTCATTGATTGGATCCTTCTGTGTCATAAAGCTAACATAAGTTAAGATATAATATGTGTAGATGCGAACAATATCTTGATTTGATCAAAAACAACAGTATTAATATCAACTGCTGTTATAGCAAAAGCAGTAGTCATTATCATCATCATCGTCTAAAATGCATTGTTTTGATATTTTTCCACAGAAATAAGAACCCGTGAACATGGTAAAAGAATGAGATCGAGTTACAATTAAGGGAGAGGATCCGCATCCATGATGGATATTTACTGGTTCAAAATGCAGGCCTTATCCGACGTCTTCTTCAGATGACCCTCTCATCTACCGTTACCTCAGTCGACTCTTGGTATCGAGAAACAACACTCAATGGACCTTTCCGGATTATCCCCTCCATCATATGACGTCACAATCAACTACGTGCCTTGTAGGATAACGCAATAATCAATGCGTCATGAATGTCGTAGATAAGTACGTCACAACCCCTTACTTGAAGACGGACTAATCGTTATAGTGTACGAATTGTAGCCCTATGTATTTACTATTTAATAAACGTTATGTTGACTAATTTGAAACCTATTTGCCTGGGCGCTGTTTCTGGCACAGTGAGCAACAGCACCCAGTTAAATTAGATTCAAAATATTCAACAGCTTACATGTATAGTTTTCTGGAAATTGGTAGTCAGGGAGTTGAGGGATCGATCGATTCCACCTCGGGCAAGGTGTGGGTGGAACTTAGCGCGAGATCTGCGGGGCATAGCTACAACTGGACAGCTCCATTTATTATCTTATTATTTAAAAAATCTATATCATGAAAATAATAAAACGGAATTTACATTAATCCTAACTTTGGCATATGGGCAACTATTTGTATTCAATATTTCCATGTGCAATACTGTCTAACATAAGTTGTGATTCCAGCCCAATTGTACACCTTTAGCTTGTATTGGCTAACAACAGCATAACATTTATGAAATAAAGAAGGCTGTGCTGAATATTTGGAATCTTATTTAACTGGCAGCAAGAGTCTTGCTCAGGATGGTCTTCATTAATATTGGTTTTAAAATATTCAGCAGCTTGCCTATATAATGATAATGGGTGGTGGTAGAGGTTGTAGTGGTGCGGCGGCGGCGGTGGTGGTGGTGGTGGTGATGGTGGTGGTGGTGATGGTGGTGGTGGTGGTGGTGGTGGTGGTGGTGGTGGTGCTGGTGCCGGTGGTGCTGGTGGACGTGGCAGTGGCGGAGGCAGTGCGGGGACGACGACGATGTCGACGACGACTACGACGAGTGACTGTGTTCTGCAGCTGAAGAAGTGAACAGTTATTTCAGTTGAATCCGTTTTTATTAAACCTTCGCCCACGCTACGGCTTGTCCGCTGCGAACATCCTAAACTCGTGTACTTTCTCGTCTTTCGCGATCCTGGATTACGTTCTCTGAGGTCTGATAGCGAAACAATGGACCTTTCCACTTTTAGCTATCTCAATATATGCTCCACCTACATCACGTCCGTATACAAAGAAACATGTTGGATATTTTGAAACTAATTTGACTGGCGCTGTTGCTGCATATAGCCGCAGCAACGCCCAGTCAAATGTGTGTCAAAAATTCAACAGAATATATATTAAATAGTAAAGCCATACAATTCGGACAACAACGCATAATCCATCTTGTTCACTGTCAATATCCAGAAAACTATACAAAGAAACCTGTTGGATATTTCGAAACTAATTGCGCTGGGTGCGCCGCTGCCTATGGCAGCAGCAGCACCCAGTCAAATGTGCTTACAAATATTCAGCGGACTATGTATTAAATAGTAAAGACGTACAATTCATACAACAACGCATTATACATCCAAAATTATGCGCTCATGACAATCTTATCTTCGTCATATATGACGTCATAATGACGCCATTGATTATGCGGTTATTATACACGTTACTAGTTAATTATGGCGTCATGTGATGGATGAATAAAATGGAAAGGAATATTAGCAAGTTTATGTTGTGGCATGGTGTGTGCACACGCTACATATTGGCACCTACTACTGAAAATGGCAATGCTTTCTGAGCAGGCGTATGCAGTTTGTAGAGCGCTGCATTTGATATTAGACTGTGCCGCTAGCGATGACTCGTCATGGTGTGCATCAAGTATATTCAAAAGTGCTACGGAGCCGCTCAGTGTTTGCATTGTATATCACTATGGTATCACATATATATATATATATATATATATATATATATATATATATATATCCTTCTTTAGTTTCGTGGGCATTTTAGAGTCACGAATCAACAACAGCGACACTAACACTCAAATGTCATACAAAAATGCCCTTGTGGAGCAGATAGCTGGCACCGATGTCAGCTCCGATCCAACCGAAGCCGTAACCAAAATACTGAAATCTATAGAATCATCCGCTACCAACATCATAGGTGTTCTTAAAACAACCAAACTAAGTATACTGACGACCCTCTAGTAGTAACACTGTCAGCAGAGCAGACAGCATTACGGCTTCGCATCTATCAAAGCGGCCAACGTGAAGACCGCACCAAACTACGCCGGGAGCGCAATATTATTCTGTGCCATATTGGCGAACACTTAAAAGATCATGCTATTCAACAGGCAGACTCCCTAGCAGAAGAAACCACTGCCACGGTTGACTGCCACGAAATGTTCCGTGCAGCCCGAGCTCTGAGAGTTACTGACTACACACAACCACCCACTGTACACAACTCTGAAGGACACGTTATCGGGACTGACCAGGGAAAAGCCGAGCCTATCCCAGAATGGTTCAAGGAACAGTTCACTGACAACGATGATGAGCCCTTGCACCCGTTCTCAGGAGACCACAGACCATTACTAACACCAATGAAAACAGCAGAAGTTGAGAAGGCGCTTAATGCCATGAAAAATGGGCGTGCATCTGGACTTGATGGCATGAGAAATGAACTATTCAAATATGCAAGTGACATTATCTCAAAACCGATCAAGCACCTAATCAATTCAGCTTGTATGCACCACCTTCCCAGCAACGCTGTATGTCAAAGTAGCCTTATCGTGCTACCCAAGCCCAAGAGGCCACCTGGGCCCCCAGCCAATCTGCGGCCCATTGTGCTCCTCAACAGCATACGGACACTCCTATCCAATGTTACTCTATGCCGCATCCGACACAAGAACGATTACTTCACCGGATCATGGCATAGTGGCTTCAAACGTGGACGCAGCTGCCCATGTGTTGTATGGGCTCTACGCATGCTTGTGTCGGTAGTCATGTCCAAACACTGGGACTTCCCACAAAATGGGCAGTGACATGTCACGAGCCTTCGACACAATTAAACGCTCACAGATCCTAGATGTACTACGCCAGGCCAGTTGCATTGAGGATGAGCTACGACTAGTGAGACTACTACTTGCAGACACTACGCTGAGAGTACGAGTCAAGTCAGTGAAGTCTGTAGCGTTTGAGATATCATTTGACTCTCCACAGGAAGATGGTCTATCTCTGGTGCATTTCACCTGCTACCTTGCTGCCGCATTGAAATCTGTCCGGGAAGTTCCACAAGACCACTCCCACCCCAACCCCCAACCCCCAATGTCAATACTGGGCATGGCGCTAGAGATGGAATATGCCGACAAAGTGGACTTCATAGACGCAGAAAAGAATCCCCGTGACGAACTGCTCCCAATACCTGCAAGCAAATTAAAAATTGAGAATCGCTTTATGAATGCATCCAAACCAGAGTTCACCCACATATACCTATCGACAAAGTATGAGACTATAGAAAATGACGACCCACTTCGTGGCGGCGAGCCATGGAGGAAAAGTAAAATCCTGGTCTCACTGCTTTGCGGTACTGCTCACATTTCTGCATGGTGCATCATGGGGAACATATCTGTCCAGCCCTTCTGGACGCTATGGATTCGTAGATCAAAGATGCCCTTGATAAAGAGGATACGTGTATGCAATGCAACCTGCGTATCCTTGATGCTGTAGAACTGGAACAGCTCGGCAGCTCCAAAGGGAGCCCTAGACAAACTCGATGCCTGTCACCGCAAACATATATGCACCATCACTGGACACCGATTCCAGACAGCATAATGTCCAACGATGCACTATACAAGATGTGTACTACGTCGTCGCTTTTTGTAAAGGTTGGCTAGAAAAGAGCGGCCATGTTTGGGCATGTGCTAAGCATGCCAGAAGAGGCACCAGCACAGAGAGCCTTGGAATTCTCCCTATTCGGAGCCAGCAAAAATAAAGCCAGGAGAGGACGGCTAAGCGTACGACGAGGTGACCTAAAAAAGCAGTATTCGGTACACCCGAGGCAAAAATGGACCTGTGGAAGCTAAGGATTTCGGCTGAGGACAAGACACAGTGGGCAAAGGCGAAAAGGGACTGATTGCAGCTGTATGATGTTTCTACTACCACAGCTGCAGAATACAGTAATCATATAATCCACAACTTCCAAAAGTACTGGATATTCACTGTTACACAGCGATTTCCAGGTTTGGTAAAGCTACATAGGAGTGGACCGCAGATTCTGTTCTCCTCCACATATCAGTGTCCTGATGGGACTACTGTCATCATTAATTTATGTGGTGGATATGTATATGTGAGTAAACTTAGGCCGTGATGTCACTACTCGACCGACGTAACGCCATACTGGTGTCTGGCGTTACTCCCGATTAACTCTCCAATGAGTACACGGCGGTGGTCTCATACTGCCACTATTTCGGTAAATACCAGGTATATCGCCTCGCGTTCTCATTGAACTGGCTAGTGCACCGGAATAAATACGCTATTATTTTCGAAATGTAGGCTAATCCAACAAAATCGGCGGCTTATCTTCCGATATATCGATATTGCTTTCCCATGTGAACGCAGCATATTCCCTCAATACTTGGCTGTCAGGTAGCGTTATCTTCAGTATTTTCACTCACTGTCCGTCATGTAGCGCTACACTCACCATTTTATCTCGCTCTCCACCATGTAGCACCACTGTCCAGTCCTAGAGTGTCTTCCAGCAGTGGGAATACAAACCGATATACCGGCTATATATTAACCTACATATTTCACGAAATAGTTACACACGATTAGGCACTAAGAAAGAGGCCTTAGATTTGGCTTCATTCACGGAGAAGCGTGCAGCCTTGAGCTGTGCTGCAACTATTAAAAATAGTGTATCAAGATGACCTTCTTCATGTCGAAGTCCACACCAGCTATTTCCGGTTACATGCCTATCATTGAGATTCCTGTTTTTGGGCTTTCAAGATCGGCGTCGAAAACATCCGAGTCATAATATATAGTTCGTCTGATTTACTGATGGCTGATCAGTAAGCAGATTGTTTTATTATTCACCATATGCCACGCGGTTTGTAAAACTCAAGCCCTTCAAATTAGAAATTAGGAAATGGCCACAAGCATAAAAACCGCGTCAATTGTTCCGTTGGGATTCTCCGAGTATGGCCAATGCAAGAAATTGCAGTTGTGGCTCTCTGTCATTCCCTGCCATACCACCCCCACCCCACTCCCACCCACCACCCCACACAGCCCACCCCACACACCCCACCCAACACCACCCACCCCTCACCAACACCTCCCCAGCCACCAGTCTTCAACCACCACCACCACCCCAACACCTCCACACCCACAACCATCCCACCAAACCTCCCCACCCAGCAGCCACACCCACACACCCGATCACATCCCCACCGCCCCCACCACACGTCTTAAAAAAATTAACATCATTAAGATATGTGCGGAAAGCTCATATTGGAAAAGTAATAGACCTTTCCACCTTATCCACCCACCAAATGACGTCATAATCGATTACGTGACGTGGATAATGACATCAAAATGAATGGCGTGATAAGTACGTCACGAACGCATATTTAAAGATGGATTATGCGTTGTTATACGATTTGTATGTCCTTACTATTTAATAAATATTGTGTACACTATTTTGACACTGATTCGACTTGGCGCTGTTACTGCCATAGGCAGCAACAGCAGGAGCCACATTAATTACACAATATTCAACAGCTTACCTGTAGAGTTTTCAGTAAATTGATAGTTAGGGCATTCAGGGACAGATGAATCCAAAAACGGCCAAGGCTGGGTGGAGCCTAGCTAGAGGTGGCGTGGCATAGCAAAAACTGGAAAGGTCCATTGAATACAGCTGGTCCATCTTCCAAAATCATCAGTATCTCAATGACGCATGCAGTATCAAGTTACTCGACTCAGCTAGGCTAAACGACTGATACCCATCACGTAACCCTTTCGCCCATGTATCACAATTCCCGAGCAAGCATTTGGACTACATGTAAGGGGTTGGATGCGTTGAGATAAATATAACTAGACGTTGTTGCGGCAATATACAACAGCGTCTCACAGTTACATTTGTTTTAAAATATTCTACGTATTGCTCCACATATCATAACGAATGCCGTGACTGGGATATTAGATTGACACTGCCATGGGTGGTGCACGAAGGTTCAACCAAGTTTTATTTGGAATATTGCCAGTTTTTTAAGAGATGGTGTTTACTTTAGGAGAATTGTATTTGGATTATAATATGAGGTAGTGTAGTGAGCAATAGCTATTCATTACGAAGAAACCGATGTCCATAGGATACGTGCTGATACGTATATCTTATCATGGGTCAATTACAATTAAAAGGTGGCGTGCTGTTTGCGATTGCAGTTGTATTCTTTAGCAGCTGCTTAGCAAAACCATTCA
Source organism: Chaetoderma sp. LZ-2023a (assembly GCA_034401795.1). Classification (NCBI taxonomy): domain Eukaryota; kingdom Metazoa; phylum Mollusca; class Caudofoveata; order Chaetodermatida; family Chaetodermatidae; genus Chaetoderma; species Chaetoderma sp. LZ-2023a. The sequence continues at coordinate 29,539,026 of CM067371.1, read as the reverse complement.
ATTTAGATGGCCCTAAGGGACCACCTGTTGATACGATCGGAATGGGCCGCACTACTCTTGAAAGTCCAGGCGTCTTAAACTGGAACATAGAAACTGGTAGTGTGAAATACTATATGTATTCTAATTTAGAAGATGTGAGAGCAGATGTAACTGGCCATTCCGTGGCATCGCAGATGCCGAATGCTAGACCTACTTTCGTCGGTTCCAAACAGAACAAACATATAGGTGAGGATTCTAAAACAAGATCTCCTAGAAATCTCGTACTATCTCGAGTACCGCGAGAAACTTCGCAAGGCGGTGGATATCCAGGACTGTCTGGTCTACTCGGAGACATAGGAGAACGTGGTAACACGGAGGATGTTTATCCTGGTGAGTAGTAAAAATGCATGTGTATTTGCTCTTCATGTAGTTCAATTCCTCTTTCCAGTTTTTCCATCCGTCATATGACGTCATAATCAACTAAGTGACGCGTATGTGTATGTTGATGTCATAATCATGACGTCATGTATAGTTCGAAATAGTCTTTAGCGCTTAAACGTCCGACAAGTTGCACGAATTGTATGTTTTTGCTTATTTAATAAACATGCTGTTGAATATTTTGAAACTAATTTGACTGGGCGCTGTTTTTCCCATAGGTAGCAGCAGCACTCAGTCTAATTGGTTTCAGAATATCCAACAGCTTACTTGCATTGCTTGTCGGGGAGTTCAAAGATCGATCGATCCCGACACGACCGCGTTGTGGGCGAGCTTAGATAGAGATGGGCGGGGAATAGCTAAAACTTGAATGATCCATTATTAGGAACTTACATAAAAAACAGTATGCAGTTGCAGAACAGAGGAATCTAGTTCTATCGATGGCTCATGCGAAAATCTTGTGCTAAGCTCATCACGCTGTGTACGTCGTGCGTTTGAATGACTTTGAATTCTCAGTTGCCTGAGTTTCAATTTCCTGGTAACTATGCAGGTACACTGTTGAATAGTTTGAAACTAATTTACCTGGAAGCCGTTGCAATTCTGATTTGCCTGGATTTCAATTCTCTGGTAAGTATGCAGATACACTGTTGAATAGTTTGAAACTAAGTTGACTGGAATCCGTTGCAACCTATGGCAGCAACGGCTCCCAGTCGAATTAGTTTCAAACTATTCACTATAATGTTTATTAAATTGTAAATTCACCAAAGACATACAATTCAGTCTGTTACTGTCGAATCCTTGACCATTGCATTGCCGGCATGCATCATTTGAGTGTGATATCGTCAACGTGAGGTTACGTGAGTATCATATTGTATTATATTACTGTGATCTTTGCGTGACAGATGGGATCCGTCCATTGTGGGTCTCAGCCGCCCGCGCTTTTAATGCCAGTGACGTATGTCCCGTTTGATTCCAAAATCAGGATGTTTTTTTCTAAAGCAAAATGGCCACACTCCGTCCAGGTTTGTTGACTTCAGTAGATTTTCACTTATTCCACGGAATATGTAGGCCTACACGTATTCTAGTACAATGTACAAATAAATCAACCGCGTATTGCTTTGGATAAACAGTTTGAAATAAATACGAAACTTTCGTTTGAATTCTTAATACTGAATTAACTAATAGTCAGGGTCACAGTGTAAAAAATATTGTTTTCGTTCAGAATTTTTGGGGATTTGTAAAACTATATATTTTCGGAAAGCTTTTAATGTATCAATTTCAAAAACCAATGTTTGCATTTGCACAAAAGTCTTCATGGCGGCCATATTGAAATTCAAAATGGCCGCCATCGAAAATCTTTGAAATCCAATATATCTGCAACAATATGACCTGTGTTAATAATGTTGATGTCTATATTTATGTTTTCTGGGTCAGTGAATGCATTGGTAACATTTAAAATAAACTTCAAATAACAGAAATCATGTTTTGGTAGATAAGTCCTGACTTAATATGTAATTTACAGACAGCATCTGCAAATTTGTAACTGTTTGTGATAATGTTGCAATAATGAATTTTATTTGGCATATAACAGAGTTATCTCACCAATTTAATCTAAGTATTCAAGCAACAATCAATGTGTGCATCAGTTGCTGTCTACCTAGCAACATTGGCGTCATCTTCATCATCTGATATAGAGACATCAACGATTGAGTCATCATCATTTTCACACTCTGCGCTGCATTGACAAAACTCAGTGCATGGTAAGTCTTTGGATTTGCACGGGCATCGATGAGAGGAACAATTCGGTTTGAATTGACACCCAACCATCTCGATGAGAGACTTTGGAGCTGGTAAAACATCTGTTGTTTTTGCCTTTAGTTGGCCATTTGCCTGGACTTGTACTCTAAGGACATGCTGTTTCAAAGCACCAATAGTAGGTGGTAGACTTTCACTATCAGCAAGCTGCTTACAGAATAAATGCCAACGTAACTCTGGGATGTTCTCGATTCTAATAGACTTTGGACAGTATGCAGCACACACAAATTTTGCCAGAGTTGAAAGTAGCTCATCTGTGACCTCAGTGCTTCTCGATAAATTTATCAGAGCGCCGATTACATCGCTGTCTGCCTTTAGGAAAAGCTTTAACCATGTTGATTTACCTATCCTAGAGAACCTACCAATAGTGTCTGCTCCAGTAAAGGCATGGAATGCGGGTAATGCTCTTACTTTCTCCATGCCTAGAGTTTTCCATATAGGCCGTAGCTTAATGGTACCAGAAACCATTGAGATAGACGTATTCTTAGGTAGAGTGTCATAATATGCTATTGCCAGCACTAAGACACCAGTGTCTGGAGAGAAAATCACCAACTCTGCTGTATCAAGATTTCGCAGTGTTGCACATATGGCATGATATATCATTAATGTATCAGCTTCCTCATGATTGTTGTTCTCAAAATGTAGGCTTCTATTACTTATCCTCTGGCCTGATGCTGATGCTATGACCAAGGTAGATGAGTCTTTATTGTACTCAATAGTCTTCTCTGCCAGATACTGCGCAAGGTCATTCTTTGTTTGGTCATGCGACAAAAATCTTGTCATAGCGATATGCTTGATACTGGTATCATCTTTGTCTTGATATCTAATTGGATCCTTCCCATGTCGTCATTTCTCTCTGGTCGTGTTTTTCAGGGAATCTGCTTGATATGTATCAAATACAAGAATGATCTCATCATATCCTGCTGTCCGACTCATTAACCTGTCATTAAAACAGTTACTACGGTCGTTGACTGTCACAGCTTCTGGACAAGAACCATTCCATCCACAACTGCGATTCTCCTACTAGATTCCTTAGTTGCGACGGCAGTTGCGACGGCAGTTGCTTCTGTTGCACCTAATATGAGTGAATCCTCTGTGCTCTCGGTTTGTGGTAGGTCAGTCAGGAGCTTGATTAACTTCGACTTGTCGGTGCAGTGTAGGACAGAGCCACACGGAGCAAACAGCGCCCTCGGTGTCAGTGTGAATTCAAAGTTGCCGATCGAATACTTCAAATCAATGTCTCGACTCGACTTTGCGAGAATCATCAGCCTAGCATATAGAGCTTTAGTTTCCTTGAGATCAACAGCTTTGTCACGAATACGTACTGTTGGCTTTTTGTTTCCAGATGTATACATCTTGTTTTTCTCACGCTTCACTGGTGACCAAAGGCTTACCTCTCCATTAATGTTAATATACTCTTCATATAATATCTGTCCTCTTTCGTCTACATCCAGGATTTGTGGTACCGACTCTTGTGGTACATAAGCAAGTGAGATAATGTTGTAGATCATGTCACCTTCAGCAGCGAAAGGATTACCATGAGTCAGTATGGCAGCCTTTATCTTGTCGAGTGTGGTGTGTTCGTGTTTAACAGCACTTGTTCCAATGCCATGGTGATCTCTGACATTGTCTTCTTGCAAATCAAATTGACACTTGAATTCCCGGGATAACCGTGACAGTTCTGGAGCAGCGAGGACAAATTGCTGTCTCGCATTTGCATTGTTAGATATTCCAATTAGTCCTGCGTGCACTTTCATCATTTTGTTCAGATGCTCACATGCATGATCCGCACCAATTGAAGTGAATGGAATGTCATTCTTGGTCACTGCAATGTTTTCAGTTTCAAATTCTTGCCATGTATCTGGATGATTCTGCTTGAGTGCATATATATCTGCTATGTAGCTTGGCCAAAGACGGTTGTATTTGATTCTATCAAAAGCAAAGAATAACGTGCTCAGTTCTTCTCCAGCTTCAAGATGAAGGGTCAGATCAGTATTTCGGGATGCTGCGACAAAGAAAAGGATTGTTTCCACACGGTGCAGATAGGTCATTAATGACTTGAACATCGCATGTTGGGACCTCTTTGTCACCCATGTCTGAAAGAGATTCAGCATATCAGTATTAGACAGCACTTGGAGAAGTTTGCTATGAGCCGGCATCACTGATTCTGCCCGGCTGGCTTGGTTTGATTTACTGCATGCCTCTTCTATGTCATCTGTAGCTGATATGCAAGCATCCCTTAGATTTGGATACTCTTTGAAGAATTCGTCAAAGACTAGTTCATACAATGCGATGTAAGAGTAGATATGAGCATGAAGAGAATGTGAGTAGTGCTTGCATTTCAGAATTTGTGTCGTGTGGTAGAGCTAAAGACATCAGCCTCGATCCATGCATCGTCTATTCCGCAATTCTCAATAGAAGTACCGAGAGCTCTCAATGCAGCCATGACGACATGGAGTTCACCAAGTCTTGGGATAACACCACTCTTTAAATTGGCGTTGACATCTACAAGCTGCACTGCTTTCTCATACAGGGCCATGTCAAAAGTAATGACTGTTAGATGGTCTTTACCAACAGCCATCTCCTTCAATGTGTGTGCTTGTTCAATTACAGTCATTAGCGTTGACCATTCACGAGCCAGCTCTGGGAGAAGAGGCAATGCACGAACATTTGTTAGAGATCTACTTGATGACAGGAGTGAATTATACCCAGCCCACCCAGGAACCAAACACATCTCTTTCCTTTCATCCATCCTCGCAATAACAGATGCTATGACCCAACCCATATGGGTCAGCTGATAAGAGTCTGCAACACCGGTTTTACTCAACACAAAATTACTTTGCATTCCACGTTGAGCCTTTGGTTTGACGCATGGCAACATAGATGTGTGTTGTGGTGTAATGGATAAGCTCTTTGCATCACCAATGTTTAAAGGTGGTGCAATGGATTCCCCGGGTGCAGAAGCTTGTTGATAGACCGCAGCAATTGTTCCATGTGTAGTACCTTTACCATCAATGGTATCCTTAGCAAAATCGGTGTTGTCCACAGCAAAGAAAACAAATGTCCCTTTCTTTAGAAATGGTGGTACACACAGATTATTGAATTGTCTCATGTTTTCGACAACCGAGTTAGCTATTGCTGTTTCTAGAAGTATGGTACGGTGGTAGCATATGCAACAGTTCTGTGCATGAAGAAGATTCACAATCTTCTTATTCCTGGTATCGTGATGCACAGATAATGCCAATCCTAGAACCTGAGAATGTTCTCTTCTTTGCTGGTATCTGATATATTCAGAAGAGGCAGCTTTAGGTTTATGCATCACTTGCCTATCCGATTTAAGTCCAAACATGAGGGTTTGACAAGATGTAAGCACTGCTCTATCAACGAGACACTCGGTTTTGCTATCCAAACTATCTACAGGTCCAACCATTATCCATCGTATCAGTGTGTATAGTTCACATGGGATGTCATCCATATTGCTGGAAACAAGGACTGAACCAGGTTCACCATCATTCTTAGTGAATGCTGTGATGCTTTTTCGAACAATCTGTGCTGCCCTATAGATCGCCTTCATGCCTTCCATACCATCATCTTCACACATCGCAGAATGAACCATTTCTTCCTCACATCCTTCTAGCGAGTACAGAACGGCACACTTGCGCCTGTCCTTTTGAAGGACAGATCTTACATGATTTAGTTTGAAAAAGGATTTTCTCTTACAGCCACTGCCTACTAAATGTAGGTGAATGATTGTCCAAGGATTTACGGTCAAACATGTGTATATATGTTATTTCTATCTCAGCCATAGACAGATAAGCCCCATTTCGGGGGAGGGGGGGTGTATCAACAATATGGGTAATTTCAATTAGACATGCCATTTGTCGGGAGAGATCACTCTCAGCATTTTTTATAGTATCTGAATCTCGTAAAATGTGGAAAACATGCTTCCTCCAGCATGGCTTGTGATACCGGACATCAATTGCATGCGCATCACACGGGGAAAGCGAGGTATTTAATCTAGTAAGTAATGCTGTATCTTGTACTATTTCCAATGCATCTCTTAGGGCTTTAACAGCATTATGAGTTCGTAATTTGAACAACTGCTGATTATGATCGTCTGTCTGGCAGAAGAAACACGGTTCCTTACACAGTGGAATTGTCGAGGAACGTGTAAATACTGAAGTTGATGTCGATGCCTCATCAATAGCACTTTTCCTCTTTATCCCACGTTTCTTAGTAATGTAAGAGCCACTAGATAGTGCATCCTCTATGCGATTTCGTGCACGTCGTATTTCTTCTTTGTTAGTGGCAGTAGGGTAACAACTGCGATGCCAACCCGCTTTATGTGAAGATAAGTCACCATATGTGCAAAGTCTAAGTCTTTTCTGAATTTCAATGTATGAACAATCTTTCAATGTTGCTCTCTCTTCGACTGCTTGCAACAAATTGGTAAATGAGTCTATTCTTGGATGCTGCACCATTGGTCCTTTAACAGTAGCATCTGTCTGGCATAAAATGCATAGCTTCCAGTTTGTTAACTCCTGTGTTGCATCAAGCTGTACATCGCTCATGATTTTCTCAAATTTGATGACAAAATATATTTGATCAATGCTTATTGCAAGATTACAAACGATACTCCTGAAGATTATTGCTGTCTGATTATGCGTATTGCAAATCTATGAGCAGACGATCATTTGAACAACTTTTCTGCAAAAATTTGCTTTCAGTTTACTTTTACTGGTGAATTTGAAAATTACCCTGGGCCATCGATTATTGTAAAATTGTGACACGCCGCTCACCATATACATACTCTGTCATAATATGTTTATTAATAAACATGATGACAATGTGCTTACGTAGATAACAGGCCATTGGGCTATATCGTCATTCTATCCCCTCTATAGGATTACTATGGGCTACTGTTACCGTTAAATATTGTAACAAATATTGATTTAGAAAAAAGGTGCGACATTTGCAGATGTTGTGTGAGAATTGCTTATTATTTTGGGAATTATCAACCAAAACATTATTTCTGGCACTTGAAGTGTATTATAAATGTTACCAATGCATTCGTTGACCCAGAAAACCTAGATATAGACAACAAAATTGTGAATTTAGGGTACATGGTTGCAGATATATTGGATTTCGAAGGATTTAGATGGCGGCCAGTTTGAAAATTCAAGATGGCCGCCATGAAGACATTTATGCAAATGCAAATATTGGTTTTTGAAATTGGCATATAAAATGCTTTCCAAAAATATATAGTGTTACAAATCCCCAAAAATTCTGAACGAAAATACATAGTGAACCCTACTATTAGTCTATGTGACAGGCTCAACTACATATATCTCCCCAGGTTTAAAGCTGGCAGTTAAACCAACTAAACAACGATGCGAATTAGAGGCAAATTAGCATAACGCATGTACTCTGTTAATATATGTCGGCATGTACATTTCCTAAATCGATTCCTTTGGTGCACTGCGCACATATTTAAAACTATTTTATGTTCTTCTTTTGTTGGTCTAGGGCTTTGGACTGGATTTTTTAGCGATTTCGTATTGTGCCAGGGATGTCAGACGGGAGACCTTCTCTGTTTTCGAAGATACTGCTTTACGCAAGCCTAATGTGTATAACGCATATGTACGCATACTAGCAAATATATGCACGTGTGCCCCAATAATTGTATTTTATGATTCGCTCTATGAGTCGCACGCCCATCAGCTACACAAAAGTACAAGCATGCTCGCCATCCTACCCATATTCTGCCGACACGTACATGTACCAGTTTATTTCAGAGACGTATCTGCACCATATTTACGCGTTGTCCGCAGTCGAATACCTGTCTCACGCGTCCAGGGAATCCTCTACGTATTTAAACTATCACAAATGTGCGCAATACTCTCGTCATTTGCGGTGAGAACAAGTGTTTATTATGTCACTGTGACCTGGCTTGATGTGTCACCATCTGCACCAAGCTTATCACAGTTTCGAGATCCCGCGAGCAATCGTCCACACAGGTCTGGTCCAAATATATCCAGTAGCATCAGAGTTATTGACAAATACGTCTTCAAAATAATGAGTTTTTAAAAATCTGGTCGATGAGGCCGTGAACTTTGACCGTTTTATCGCAAATTTATATCACACAGTCCCTCAAGTTTGATTATTATATACCAACAACAACACGGGTAGCGCGGAATAAGCGTTTGTGACTAACTGACTGACTGGCTGGTTGGCTGGCTGGCCTGTTCACAATCAAATCGTATTCAACATTTTCAACATCCTATTCAACAGCACTTAAATTTTGCTCGTCTGGGTTAAGGATATACACACGCTGGAATTGTTGAATCCAGTTTCTCGGTCAATCAAATTACGGCATGGTCAACTATGCCACATGCAGGCTGGCGTCATTATCATTTGCGCCATGAATGACGCGATTTAGTCCGTCATAAATGTTTAATGCTCAGTCAGATTGTACGAATTGTATGCCTTTACTATTTAATACGAATTATGTGGAACATTTTGAAATCAATTTGACCGGTCGTTGTTGCTACCATAGGCAGCAAAAGCACCCCGTCAAATTAGTTTCAAAATGGTCAACAGCTTACATGCATGATTTTGCTGGAAACTGAGATTCAAATAGGTTAGGCATCGATTGATCCCAACACGAGCAAAACGTGGATGGAGTTTATGTAGAGATGGGCGTGGTATAGATAAAACCGGATTCATTCATTGACTATATGGTGTGCCGCCAACCGAACTTGAAGGCACGGACTGATCCTTGCAATGAACGTATCCTAGCCGGTCAAGCATGCATCTGACGACATACTCAACATGTGCCACTTGTTGGTTGACGCCACAATCAAATACCGTCGGTCCGAAGGAAAGAGGCAAATGTTTGTCAGTAAGCATCTGAATTCACCTTTCCAGAGTATCCATCTATCATCTGACGCCATATGACGTCATAATCAGCTAAGCGCTGTTTATGATGACGTCATAATCATTACGTCATACATGATTGTATTTAGCCCGTCTTTAACTCTTTGTAGTCCAACACGTTGTACAAATTGTCTGTCTCTACTATTTAATAAACACGCTGTTGACTATTTTAAATCTAATTTGAGTGAACGCTGTTGCCGCTGTAGGCAGCAACAGCGGTGAGTCAAATTAGTTCCAAAATAGTCAATGGCTTACATGTATAGTTTTCTGGAAATTGATAGTCAGGGAGTTCAGAGATTGATCGATCCCAACACGAGCGAGGTGTGGGTGCAGCTTAGCTAGCGATAGGCGGGGCATAGCAAAAAATGGTAAGGTCCATTGTATATCTGTGGCGAAATTACACTGTAATAGACAGTCTGCTAAATAATATTTGAAACTAATTTGACTGTAAGCGCTTGCTCATAGTCAAATTAATTTCAGAATTATCAATCGCTAATGCGCGTATACGTATCTTGCATGTCAGTTACAATTCTGGGAATTCAGAGTGCGCAGTGCTAAACTCTATCCCAATGCGGGTACACCTTGATTGATCTTAGCCAGAAATGGAGGTGCGTGGAGACATGGATGTAAATAAAGAAAGATTTAATGCCAATATATGATGCCCCTCTGTGGGGTTTTTTTGGCGGAACCACCATTGAATATTGTTATTATAATACATATAACTAACCACTACGAGGGTCTGACTTTAACTCACGATTTAAATGGCGCCTTGATTATAGAATTCAATCGAAATTCTATCATTATAAATAAGATTTATAAATTAATACTTGTTGATTTCTAATTTCTCTGTCTCTTGGTTGGTGTGGCAAACATCGATTATTATATTTACAATTATGAGCCATACCCGATATGCTGATATACATTTTGGAAGAAATGCTGGCAGGCAGGCAGGCATGCAGGTAGGCAACCATTCATGCAAGCAGACAGGTAGTCTTATACGTGTTGAGAGTAGTAGCTAAAGATGTACGTTGTATATTTGTATTTCAGGTCAGACGATCAGATACCTATCTCCGGGCGCCATTATTAGAGTCGCAACAAACAATCTGTAGACTATCAACGAAATCTGTCTCAGTAATGGATAAAATCTAAGAAGTGGGTCTGGAGAGAATTTAGGCCGATGTGAACGTGTATACCTTATCAGATCGTCAGAAGCGTCAATACGAAAGGAAATACAATTTACCAATCATCAACAAATCACAAGAATTATGTTTCAATAATTAACAACAGATATATTTTGAGAGGCAATCCAATTCACGAATATATATATATAATACTGCATGTAATCGCACCAACAGCTTCCATTCAAATTAGGTTAAAATATTCAACAGCTTTTCTGTAAAGTGTTCTGGAAATTAATAGTCAGGGAGTTCAGGGAGGGTTCGGTGCCAACACGAGCGACGTGTAGGTGTAGCTTAGCGAGACATGGGCGGAGTGTTGCTGAAACTGGATTCCTTCATTGCTCTCCCGTGAGATTGATTGTATACCATATACAGATAATAATGCAAAACATCTGCAGTCCAGCAGTGAAACATGCCATTTCAATAAGCAACAGGCAGGGAGAACAAGAAGTACATATGTGCACTAAATGTATGTGTTATCAGTAACGGCGATGGATGCGTGCTCGCTTCGTGGACGCACCGTGTAACGACATCCATGGCCGAAAATATATTAATATTAGAAAATATAATTGTGTGGAAATCTTGACAATCATGGGCCACCATGTGGGAAGGGACCCGTGTAATATCAGCTATCTATGTAGCATGTGTTCATTGTAGGCCCAAATGAAGAGTCTCAATCATACAAAGTATGGAAGCCGAATCTCTCCACAATAAAATGCACACGAAACGTGTTAATCATTACAATTTTGACCACGACGAAGAAATATTATGTTGAATATTTTGAAGGTAATTGAATTGGAAGATGTATCTGCCATAGGCAGCAATGTCTTCCAATCCAAATGTGTTCAACATATTCAACAGTACGTATTATTATTGGTTTGGAAAACAATCATAGTTATTTCTCAGCTATATGGTATCCGCCTGCACGTCGGTGTAGCTAGACGGATATTATTAGGAATAGGAATGCTAAAAGCGGGAGCTGGTTTGACTGGATAGACTCTACAAGTTGTATAATGGGAGAATCCAGTGTTAGCTATGCCCGCCCATCTCTAGCTAAGCTCCACCCAGGCGTTCCCGTGTTGGGATCCATCCGTACAATCTCTGATTCTCAATTTCTAGAAAACGTTACATGTAAGCGGTTGAATATTTTGAAACTAATTTGCCTGAGTGGTGTTTCCCAGTTAAATTAGTTTCAAAATATTCAACAGCGTGTTTATTCAATAGTAAAGACATACAATGTGTACAACTTGACGGACTATTAAGTGTTTATGACGGACACAATCGCGTCATTCATCATGTCAGCATACATATAAGATATACTTGGATAATTAAGTTGACTATTTTGAAACTAATTTGAATGGAAGCTGGCCCTGTCATCGGATTCAGATCCTAATAAAATTAGCTTCTATATATAAAATCGTTTACTCATTTGTCAATTGAAATTATGCTATGCCGATTTTAGTAATATAATGAGCGGTTGCTATATTCAGCAATGCAGTACATACGTGTTAACAGTGCAGACTGCACAACCAGCCACGTTGAGTTGTGTATGTTCCCAAGATTGTTTCAGTGCGATACCATGGCAATAGAATCAGCAAGATATTACTTCATGTGATTCATACTACAATGTACACCATGACACGTAACCGAGATTGGTGTTTATTTTGCTACTGCCCTTTCGGAAATCTACCGCTATCTGAGATAAATTAACTCTTTAATGGCTAGATGTGTTTCTCAAAATCTAAATATTTGTTTATTAAATGCCTGCGTGCAGGCCGTGATAATACTATTTTTGAAAATGTGCCACTGAAATTGCTGGCTCTGTTATCGAACGAGTCATTTCGGTGGTAAATTTTCAAAAATAGTATTACCTTGGCCTGGAAATCGACATTCCTCAAGCCCACTGCAGACACCGGTGTTGGCTGGCTTTAAATACTAGATCATACACACGCTTACGTTAACCTACGTACTTTTCATTCTTTGTGAGCGTATATCAGCCAACAATAGAAGAGGCAAGGTCTATAAAATTTCGGTTGCGGCGGGTACCGGATTGCTTCGGATTTTCTGAATATTCGTTCGGATCACACCCAACGTTGTGCAATCCTATTGTATTGTCACCCTATTTCACGTGTTACAATTTGAGCCAAATCTGTTCAGAAGTTCCCAACATATGCACAGATCTATGAATTGATCCGATCGGCATCCGGCTTTTATTCTCTGGATCACGGACCATGTCTGGAACTTCTCTTTCGGGTCAACTGCATTGTGTTAAAATTCGAGCCCAATCGGATCAGAAGTGGTTTTTTTAAATAATAGCCCGGATTAAGCGTTTGTGACTAACTGGCTGGCTGGCTGGCAGGCTGGCTGGCTGGCAGGCAGGCAGGCAGGCAGGCAGGCAGGCAGGCAGGCAGGCAGGCAGGCAGGCAGGCAGGCAGGCAGGCAGGCAGGCAGGCTGGCTAGCTGGCTGGCTGGCTGGCTGGCTGGCTGGCCGGCAGGCTGGCTGGCTGGCCGGCAGGCTGGCTGGCTGACCGGCAGGCTGGCTGACTGACCGGCGGGCTGGCTGGCTGACCGGCAGGCTGGCTGGCTGACCGGCAGTCTGGCTGGCTGACCGGCAGGCTGGCTGGCTGACCGGCAGGCCGGCTGGCCGGCTGGCTGTCTGGCGGGCGGGCGGGCGGGCGGGCGGACGGCGGACTGACTGCGTGGGTGTTTAAGTGGTATGGCGTTTGATTGAGCTGCTAGCCACAGTTAAATGTGAGCGCCTACTTAGTAACTACGTAGCGATATTTGAGAATAGATATGCGGTGTCAAATACAGCATATACTCCTTCAATGCATTACTTCAATGGAATGTTGCTAGTGGTGAACAATCTGTATAATCACAGAAATCCAACTATCACAATTTCAAATGAACATTACACGTACAATATTTAAATTGCAGCTGTTGCATCTGACGGTAAAAACATCCATTCTAATTAGTTATACATTCTTCAATAAAAAAAAGTTTCATGACATGATGACCTTTCCATTGGTATGTACTGTTTAATAGCAATACATAATAATAATAATAATAATAATAATAATAATAATAATAATAATAATATTATCTGTATTTACGGAGGGTACATCTTCAGTGACCTGATATTGCAGAGGACCTCGCATACAGACCATTTGTTGACAATTTACCACAGCAATGACTGGCTCGGTAATCGAGCCAGCCATTCCAGTGGAAATATTTCAAAAATACTCTTCTCTTGGCCCGCAAATTCCAGAAGGAAATATTAAAATTTTGTTGACTTAAAAATGTTTATCCAAACTAAATTCTTGACTATTTGTTAGTTTATGGACACGTTAACTAACTAGCTTTCCATCAAATTGTTGTCAAAATAATCAGCTGATAATAAAATTCTAATTAAATACAGATTTCATAACGATTTGATGCATCCCCGTTCAATAAAATTGTTCTCAATATAACCAGCCGAAGGGCTCAATGCTGTAAGACTTGCTGAAGATATTTCGAAGAGCTTTTTTGATAGTCGTTGCTGACTAAAGCAGCGATATGTCAAATCGTTGCCATTCTACTGAAAATGGTAATATTTAATATGGTCTTGCGTAAAAAAGTGAAATCGGCCACCTTGCCTCTTTTTTCCAAACCACCTCGAGCATCTCACTCACTCATATGTGATTTATGTTACCATAGTTCTGTTATACTCGAGTGTACGATTAATATTTGTTGGAAGAAGAACACGAATAAATCTTAGATAAAACTTTGCCAATGTCAGATTTTGTAAAGCATCAGCCAATCATTAGCCCTGTTCCTCATTTCAGAAAAGTGGTGTTACGTGCCGTTAGTAGTAATGGGGGTATTTGGACGTTATTGTTCTTTTCGTTGGAATGTGTTTTTAACCAATCAAAACGCTCCATTTATAGACGCTATTGTTTGGAGAACAATGGCGTCCAGCGGTACACGTTTTCGAGATAACAATGGCGTCCAGCCGTACACGTAGATTCACTCTGGAATGTTCCATTATTTTGAATTAGTTAACCCTTAAAAGTTTAAAAGTTGTGTATTTTACGTTTTAACGTTGTGGCGGCGCTCCCCCCTCCGTGGTTATCTACCGTTGTACAAATAATAAGAGAGTAATGTAAAAGAATGGAGTTTAAGAGGTGGTCTGATAATGGAGGTCGTAGGAGGAGGACGAGGAGGGAGTATGAGGAATTACGGTATTGATGTTTGAAAATAATTTGACTGTTTCGTCGCTAACGTTATTAGTAAACTGTAGAATATGTAGAGACGGCCTGTAAGCTGTTACTGTCTTAGCAACAGCTACCAGACAGATTGGCAACAAAATACTACAAATAATCTTGTATTAATGGTATGTTCGGTTGGAATGATAACCAAGACTTGGTGGTGATGGATTGGATTGTATCATGGGTTAAAAAGAAGTTAACCCTTTCACTGATGAATTCCCCATATCTCATGTTCATCGATACCATACAGTAAAACTGTTGAATATTTTGAAAATAATTTGACTGCATGTGTCAGTTGAGGCGGAATGCTATAGTATTCCTCCTCAGTTGATATTGCTGGATGATTATGAGGGCGATGCTAGCGTACTTGTTTACAAGGTATGCACGATGTACGAATATTTTGATAATTTGAGTTGTAGCTGAATATTTTGATAATTGGTTGGTGAATATTATGATAATCGGTTGCTGAATATTTTGATTGGTTGCTGAATAAATTGATTGGTTGCTGAATATTTTGAAAACGATTTGACTGTGTAAATTGTAATTTCTTATTAGACGATGTTAGGTAATAGAGAGGTGGTCTTATAAGTGAGGTCGAAGGAGGAGGGAGGAATGCTATCTCGGCCACCCTCTGCTCGGCATTGTTCTCCGCGCATGAGCGCGCCTTTCGAGAATGGTTCAAGGAACAGTTCACTGACCACGATGATGAACCCTTGTACTCGTTCTCAGGAGACCGCAGGCCATTACTAACACCAATTAAAGCCCTGGAAACTGGACGTGCATCTGAGCCTGATGGCATAAGCAATGTACTATTCAAATATAAAAGTGACATTATCTCAAAACCGGCCGCGCACCTAATTAATTCAGCTTTTACGCACCACCTTCCCACCGACGATGTAGGCCAAGGCGTCCTTATCGCTCTACCCACGTCCAAGAATACAATCTCTATGATCCGTTATTACATCTAGGTAGATAGACGGATTAGTTCGGACCCACTTTATATCAAGTTCCTATGCATAGTTTTATCAAATGATAACATTACTGTACGGATACAACATAATTATGCCGTCTCGCTCACCGATTATTTCACCCCAGATTAATATAACTAAATCCATATTTTGTGTTTCTTTTCAATTATTGGCAAGCCATTTTATGTTCAAAACAGCTAGATAAGGCGGACAATTATGTTAACAGTTGCACAGTGCCATAGTTATCCTCAGCGATGGCTCTTTTAAAGGAGTTTGTTCTCAGAACACACATGACGTGAGAGATCTGAAGCTAACATTTACTTCGTTGAGGGCGCCTTTGTGTGCTTTTCTGTAGTCCGTGATAATGCTGTGGCTTGTGTGTGAGAGCGGCAAATCTACTACAAATAAATGCACATATGAGTGTCAAATTGAGTTGAAACGCACACCAGAGTGGGCGTGTTGCGTTTGGTTCGATAAATGGATTATGTAACCGCTAATTTTAATGCTGGATATGTATATGTATTGGCACCGTGCCATGTCTCATTATAATCTTCCTAAGAGTCGTGATTGTATATTACATCGACTATCATATTTAGTACGTGAATGTCATCAGAAAATGACATTCAGACGCACACATGGCTAATGAGAGCATACTAGAAGAATCTTGCAGGTACTCTAACACTTATCTTCCGTAGGATGCGAAATTGTATTTCTCTTTTCAAATTATATTGTCTTTAGGGGAAAACCGCAGGGAGCAGAATTAAAGGCACAATTCATATCATTTCCTTGCATATTAATGGGCCTTTCCAGGTTTATCCAGCGACCATCTGACGTCATATGACGTCATAGCTTACTAAGTGACGTGTATTCCGACGTCATACTCATGACGTCGTGAGTGAATCCGAATAGTCCGTCTTTACCTCTTAATATTTCGACACGTTGTACGAATTGTATGTCTTTGCTATTTAATTAACACGCTTTCAATCACACATTCACTATCTTTCAAGAAAATAAAGGATGTTGTGAAAAATATGATGGATTTCTACAGCTTCAGATATTTCAAAATAAAAAATATATAATGCTGTATTATATGTAATGGGATAGATAGATTAGTTCGCAACCACGATGTCTCCCCCTCCGTAGCCCCCCCCCCCCCCACACCTCAACCTCACCCCAACCCCACCTCAACACCCCCGACTTAGATAATTTATATCGAGTTCCTATGCACAGTTGCATTGCGAGATACACTTGCTATACAGATAATACGTAATTATGCTGTCACGCTGGCCGATTACATTTACCTCTCCGTAATCTAAATGAATCCATAATGTGTGTTTCTTTTCAATTATTCGTAAGCCATTTTTATGTTCAAAATTGTTCGAAAAGGCGGACACTGGAAATTTCCATGTTTAGCTATACCCCGCCCATCACTAGCTAAGCTCCGCCCACACCTCTCTTCTTGTTGGCATCGCTCGATCCCAACACGGACGTGGCGTGGGTGGAATGCAGGTTCCTACTGGGCAGAAGGGCTGTATGGTTAGGTCTCCAAGCTATGCTCCAAGCTATGCTTGCCCGATGGGTAGTACCATGGGTATTTTAAATCGACAAGTTGATTGCCAAATTTTAAAAATGAGACTGTATCCGGTGGCCCAGCACCTCCTGTGATGTACAATTAATATACAGGTAAGCCATTTGCTATCTTCTGATAGCTGTTGTTCTATATATCTGTATATGTCCCGTGGTAACCTAAACATGCGAGGCATTTGGTATTTTCTGATACCTCTTGTGTTGCATGAGTTTATGCCTACATTCGAATGGTTTCCAAGAACCGTTCATCACAAACCAGTCATTACTGATGGTGGATTATTATCTTAGAAATAAACACATCGTGATTTGATCTTCATATTGATTGTTGAAATCAGTTCATTTACTTTGTTATATTGGATGTGGAATTCGCTTGTTGCCACTACCAGCAACTATACCTGTATTGCTTTAATCTGCATGTACGATAAAAATGTATGGCGCGGTGGTTAGGGACGCTGTGCACTCACCGAGTCTTCGATCTAACGGTCTGAAATCAGGTATCATCTCTCGGGCAGATATCTGGAAATTCCCCGGCGAAAGTGATGTACAATTGGACAAGGAAAAATTGGTAATCAGAAAATGTGTCATCGATACAGTAGCTCATACACACTCTACAATTATGGACTCATCGAGAACATTACTTTGTGCTGGTATCTTTATATGTTTTGTGTATTACACTTACAACACGTTCATTACTGCATAAGACACAGAGTTTGCCATTCAGTCTAATCGTTTCCGATCAAATAATTTTGTAGTTTATGACTATGTCTCAAAAACAGCAATCTATTTACAAGAAGTAAAGAATTCAAAACACAAATATGTGAGACGCGTAATGGCACTTACGATCTCCAACATGGCCTAAAAGGCAGAACAACGAGCACTTGGAGTAGTGTAGTCCAGGCTCAGCCTATTCAACACTGACAGTGCTGTCTTAGACATTATTATTTTAGATTTAATGGGGAACCTATTTATTCAAATGATATGAGACACATGGATTTTTGTTTGAAAGATTCGTAAATGGAACAATGAGCAAACTGTGGCCCAAGCAGAGCCCCTCTCATTCAAAAGCCTTCTCAGAGCCCTCACACAGTCCAACTCCGAGCCATATTGGAGCGCTTATTGGCTGTATTATTGGCAAATATATAAATTGCTTTTGAATCTGGCAATGCAATCGTCAAATTTGACACGGTCTCGAGACATGTCTATCTCAAACTCACCCGATTGTATGCAACGAACTTCCTAGCATCATACGTTGATATATTGGATATACTCAGATTGATTGAAGCCAATTTTACTGCTCCAAGCTCGATTAAGTTGATGAATATAAAATGAAATTATGCATGCGGAGATCGTGTAAGAATTCCAACAAATGTATTTGGCCGTAGCAGTTGTCGCCAATAACCAGCATTATTTAAAAATAGAGATCAAATAATCATGGTTAAGCAACTTCTTCAAAGGCATGTCATAGTACGGAGTATATTGTGAATGGATGGGGGTATGGATGTTAATATTCTGCGGCGTATTACGATTGATTAGATGGCACGGAACTCACTGTTATATGTTACACTGGTAGTGGACAGTAGATGTGTCGGAATTAAAATGATGCCACTTCCCTCAACTAGCTGCCGTTCGGCGATTCGTGGCCCCCACCGCCCTCTCAGTCCCTGGGGCATAGGTTGATGAGACATGAGGTTGGTGTATGCGGCTAGATGGAGGCACCAGGGTTGTTGAGACAGGTGGTCGGTATGCCTCTAGATGGAGGCCCCAGGAATTGAGAGGACGGGGTAGGGGTGGTGTGGGGTGGGGTGGGGGTGTGGGGAGGGGGGCACGGATCGCCGAACGGCGGCTATTTGAGGGAGGTGGTATCATTTTAATTCCGACAGTACTACTAGGCAGATGATACCACCGCCCTCTCAATCACTGGGGCCACGTATCGCCGAATGGCTGCCAGGGAGGTAGTATCATTCCGACACTACTACTCCCAGGGTTTGAACGCCGATTTAGAGATAATCCATCAACCACAGGAGCGGCCTCTCTCTCTCTAATCTGTGTAGGCTCAGATAAGCACGTAGTCTCTGCCAGAGTCGCATCGGCATGATGGGACCACCCATAGGCGCTTCCATCTACCTTGACAATGCTCACCTGGGAGGAGGCTAAATTGATTAGCATGTGAACAACGGCAGACTCTAGCATGTTCACATCTTACGCAGAGAATCTTGTGCTGAGCAGGGGTCTCCAGCAGACAACCACGGCCTACCCTCTCCACCCCATAGAAGTGGCAGACAGACTTGCTCTCTTCCCGTGGGTGAAAGCGGTCGTAAATGGTTCTCTGCAAGGGGTCGACCCAAGGATTGTACTGGGGGTCATCCCGAAAGTGGGCCCACTTGGCATCCAATATCATGGCAGTCTCATCGCCATGTGCCAAGGCTATAGATGCCAGCCCGAGCAATATGATGAGAATCCTGGCTATATATGAAGAGTTAAACTGGACAGAGTGAACCCCTCGAGAAGTTTCTGTGCCAGATCGAGCCCTGTTCCATCCGGATCGATAGTGATCTTCATCCCCTCTGGGGCAGGGGCTTCACTCTGCCGCCGGCTAAGAAACGGAGCTCTAAGACTATATGAGTTGTTTGCGGGCTAGTGAGTCTGACTCGCTGATGCAGTTTAACAGCACCCTTGACTTTGATGACATGTGACACACCATCTACCCATATGGTGCCCTCTTGCAAGTTAACAGCTTCTTCTGGTCCATCGAATGGACGACGTAGCAGAAGCTTTCTACCTGTAACCCCGATCCGGTGACCTACCATTGTCAGAGAGACACCTTCACTTATGTAAGAGGAGAAGGCTGATCCTCGATTGTAGAGTTTTCGAACTATCCCATCCTTGTTCACAACAGTGGAGAGGGGAGTACTCTCTATGTCAATGACTGCGGGAGGCCTATATAGGGGCAACCTTGTTTGCCAGTCACCCCCAGGTCCAGCGCGGTACCACACTTCATTCTTCTCAAATATGAACTGCAGGTTTTTTGCCAGGGTCAATAGCAGGCCATCATGGGCAATCAGCGGGGCACTGCTCGAATAGGGTTTGAACAGATGAAAGCTGAGGTCGTTATTTAGGGTGCTGATGTCTGCCACCTCTGTATCCGAGAGCTCAATCAACGGCTCGAGGATGTACTTCCTCTTCTGGACATCGTACCGAAACACGATCTTGTGGTCATCTATGTTGTGGCCCAGGTGCTCCTTTTACACATCCTTGAGGTCTGTAAGCAGCTCCACCCCATCACCACCAATGGGGTTGAGGGAGAATGCCTTTGAGTTTGCTTCATACTGTAGGGCGAATGACTCAGCAAGACCAGTCGAGTGAGCAAATATGGGTTCCATATCACGCAATAGGAGGAGTTTAAACAGGACATATAACCATGCCGATTGTCTGACTGCTGCTCTCTGGTGGTGAGAACGTAATCTCACCCTCTCTAGAGGGGAGACGGGTAGTACAGTACCATGTAGAATGGGTCCTCATCGAGGTTCCCCAGGGGGGCACAACATACATACACACCGATGTGCTACATCAACCTCCGTGCAGTGCATACAACAACTCACTGGTAGAAGTCGGCCCAGACGTGATAGAGTATCTCCATGGTGCCAACAGCAACCTATGGAAAGCTATCAGTCCTAGCCTGTTCACACCTGTAAATCACCTTTTTGACATACATGCCAGCACGAATGGGGTATCGGATGCCCATTTAGAGTGTACCCTCTTATTACCCATTGACCTGCCATGATATCACAGCAGGTATATCTGACATTTGCCAAGATGATGAAGAGCCCGCTACAGGGTTGCCCCATCATGAACCCTGCACAGATGCTCGCACAACATATCTGTCAACAAGAAGGAGAGCGACTACAGTGGGAGAGCTGGTGTCAACAGAACGCGACCATTGCAAGGAGGCACAGGAACAGGCAAGGTTCCTGATACCGGCAGGCCCTCCTGGAGGAGAGTAAGCAGGATGATGTCTTCACATACGACGATAAGCCAGATGTAGCGGAGACGGCGGACGATGCATGATAGTCGAGCAGAGTGCGGCCGGTGTCCACTTCGGCTTCAACACTGCCATCAACGTACCTACGCGTAGTACGAGCCATACAGTCGTTCCGACCCTGACACTGCAGCCAGTAGACACAGCAGCTCCAGCCACCCCAACACCGCAGCCAGTCGACACGACACAGCTTCCCACGGTAGCTCTATGTGTGGTGTCAGGCCTAGCTATCGTGGTGCTCGGGATCAGCCTACTCCGCCGCTAGAAAATCAGCTATAAGACTATCCTGACTCTCTACAGTAGCAGTGGGAACCAGCTTGGCATCCTCTACAGCCCCTATACCCACTGCCAACATGCACATCCAAGAGCTGGAGGGTTCAGCACCGCATCCTTTTTTCAGCTTGTGGTATCGCAGATTCTTGTTCTGGTCTGGTGAGGCCACGGTGGTCTGCTACTGCTGGAACACATCTGACAGATACTCCTGATCCTTGTAGAAACCTTTAGCTCGCAGGAGCTTTTCGACGATACTCCCGTCCATGATAAGGTATTCGAGGAAGTAGATCTGTGCCTTTCCAAATCCTAGATAGAGCTTTACAGCTATCAGCTCCTCTGTCAGCTCAGCACCGGAGAGCTGAGCGACCTCATCTGGTGACTTCTTCTTGTAGTCCTTCAACTCCCTCGGGAAGACATCATAGTACTTCTCGCATAGCCTGAGCCCAGACATGTTTAAGATGTCTCAATAGAGAGATGAATATTCCTGAGTATCAACCCAGCCACCTGGCAGAGGCAGACGTGGAAGATCTTATTAGCTCTCTTGACATTGGACGCAGACGTTCAACCGCATTGTATGGTCAGTGCTTAAACAATGACGTCAACGGTACAGATTGTGAAGTAACTGCCCGAGAGCCAGGCGAGACTTCAGAAAGTGGACAACCTGCTGCGAACTAATACAAAGAAGTTACTGACGAACGCAAAACCTCTGGCAGTCCATGTCGCCAGTAACGTGGTGACGAATGCGGTCGTGGTGAAGATGACAGGCGGAAATGAGGCTCTTCCTGCCGCCACTGCGGCTGTCCTCGCTACAGAGGTGAGTGGGGTGGCCGGGCACTGTCTCGGAATAACTCATCCCATCCCAAAGATCGCCGTCAGTGGTGCCTCCTACACTGTTGCCGCCAAGATCATTGGTGAACGTGTTACACTAATGGAGGCCGTGGTTCTAGGCCTACCAACGAGTGCAATGGCTGAGATCATCGTCGCCTACGTTTAACCACTCTGAATAGTGAGCGATGGATCACGAGTCCCCCGCAGAATATGAGGCATGGTGTGCTGGAGGTTGGTGTGTAGCCCATAGTCCAGCACACGGACTGAGGATCGCCAATGCCCGGCAATGGTGGACCGCCCACAAGGCGTGCCCCTGCAGAGAGGGGCAGTACCCTGAGCACTGCTGCCTATTCCCTTGGCCAACTGCGTGGTCCTCCTATGCCCAACTATTTCGCTGGAGGTATGACTAGTAGGTTTAAGCTGTCTGTGTATATACTCACTAACAGACCTAGAAAGCAAAGTGCGAGGCGATCTTGCTCACTTGGGCGAGGCACGCCTCGGTTCAGAGGACACTGTTGCCCCTATCTCCTTCCTAGACTGCGATGAGAAAGAAGACCCGCCGGAGATTCGAAGTACCATCCCAGACCCGGATCTCATCGCGAACACTGATACGGTAGGACAATCGGCCATTATCAAGGCCAAGACTGTATACACGGGGATGGGGATCACGGAGAGGGCGACGATGCGAGGTATGTCCATAAGGCTGGAGCCATCAAAGTTATGGCTGAGTCCTATGCACAGGACCTGGTGACGGATCTCCTGAAATCACTAAGATCATTCCGACAGGATGGAGAGAATCTCAAGATAGGCACCCTCGGCCTGAGTCATATCACTGTCAACGGCCAGACAGGTGCTACCACCAGCCTCCGGCTACAAGAGGTGAAGAAGACAGGGTCCTTTGGTTTGCCGTTTAAGACCACAGGATAGTCATGGCTTCCCGTGCATGTATCATACAGATACTGGATGTACTAGACACTGTGGTTGCTGACACAGACCCTCTACGCTATCTTCTCAGCTGCTGCTGGGAGTTCATGCTAATGCCTGCATCGCATCCCTACCAGCTGAATCCAGCCAGGAAACTAGCCTGCTCTACGGCTCATCACTGACAGACTGAGCGGAGACCATGGCGTTCTCCGCTGCAACTTTTGTTCATTCATCAGAAGGCTGCGTGTTCGCCGCTACTTCGTCCGCAGTCACTGCTACTTCGTCCATGGTCTCCGCTGCTCGAGGACCTTCGTCAACGGTTTCCGCTGCTACTTCGGCAGATTTGTTAAGTCCATACTGTCGCCGAAACTCTACCCACTGGTCCGTGTCTAGGACTCTCTTCTTATGGAACTTCTCACGCAAGATCCACTTTGTCCATGCTCGACGAGCATCTGATTTGCGAGCGGATTTGATGAGGTAGTCCTGGTAGTTATCTGGCAATTTCAGACATGCTGGCAGATTACTGGCCAATCTTCTGCGACCTCTTTCATTTAGGATGTGCTCAACAGCCTCCTTGTGGCCAACAGTTAACCCCTGAGGACCTTCTGCATGACCAGTGTCATGGCTCTCTGCTGCAGCGGCACTGACCTCCTCCCTGAAGTAGTTATTTGGTCCAGACTGGAGGCTATCCAGCATATCTCGCTATTCCTGGCTATGGAGGCCAACTACGGCAGCCCACTTCCCGACTGTTAGTAGATCTTTGGGGTCGATCCTCGCCTTTTGGAGAGCTAGAATAACAGGACTGTTGGTTTGGGCCTCAGGCGCTATGTCGAGTGTCATGCCCTGGGTGCTGTCAAACTTCTGGTGGAGTAGCCGAGTCAGGAGTTCTTTTGTACTACGAGCTGGTGCTCTTTCCTCTATGGTGGCCAGTATCTCCGCATCAGACGGAGGTGTGATCTTGGCTCGCTCGTGGATAATGTTGATGTCACGAAGCAGTCCTCGGACCCTGTCAAAGTGGGACAGTGCACGTGGCTGTCGTGCTGACTGCCATGCCGACTTGTCCTGCTGCCTATAGACAATCAGCTGGAGAACTTTACCAAACATGGCAGCCGTTTAACCCCTCTATATACCAGACCATAAACATGCTGCAGTATCTGCAACATCCAGATGGGGCCATTGAACCCGCGACATCACACCGCACTGCTCCTCAGAAGGACTGCCTGACAGTCATTGGACCAAGTATACATGATGAGAACACGTTGTTCGCTGCGGAGAAGTACATTGACTTTGCAATCTCGGCACAGATCCACGAGATCAAGAGCATTACACTCGATTTCAAGCTTCAGAGCACAATAGAACAGACGCTAGAGCTCCCGCAGGTTCTGAACATGTGGGAGATCGTGCAGAGCAACAGCACCGTGGATACCACTTATGTGAACGATGAGTACCGAGTCCTAGGTCCACTGGTTCGAGGCCCTACCTTCTATGCAAAGGGAAAGGGGGTACTACACTGTGGGGTGCAATGAGGGGTTCACGGAATTCGAACTACGGGCAGGTGTCGAGAAGCACGTGGCAGTTCACTCTTAATCCGCCTTGACAACACACACGTGAATCCGGCTGCCATGCAGGATAGGCTGTTCCTCCGGGTGTACACTGAGTAGCCCGCAGATGCGACGATGAATGCTCCAAGACTTCATATCTGGCATGACGAGAATGACCAGGAGCTGAAGCATACGGGTTCCAAACAGCGGATCGTGTATGTGGAGTGAGAACACCAGCAGGTCCAAGCTACAGCTAGCCAAAGGGTAGAGCTGACATTGCAATGTGGTGCATCGGACTGTGTCGCTGTTGTGGTCCTGGTTCAGCAGGTGGATACACTAGATGACTTCAAGCTTGTGGTTGCTGGGACCAATGCTCTTGGTGAGGTATGCGAGCTGGCTGATTGCTAACTCTACATACAGAAAACTAAGTCATATGCACTTCTGCGACTAACCAGTGGAAGCGATGACCTCGAGTCTGCGCTCGAGGGCCGTCACCACCTCGGGAGCAGGGGCATTCCACATAAACAGGGCAATCGGACCAGCTTCAACATCGTAATCCTCATAGCTGGGAGTCGCTCATTAGGTGCGAACGTACTTTACTTTAGCTATGCTAAGGTATGCATGTCGAACACATCAGGTATTCAGCTTGAGCATGTGTAGAGCACTACGCCTGTCGTCACCGTTGCACCTGCCACCACTGCTATAAGCGGTGCTGTCTTCTGACCTGTCGATGCTTCATAGTCGAGCGTTGGCTCAGATATCTTTACAGCCTCGTAGTACTCATCGAGACTCCCATATCTCTCTTTGAGGTTCTGGTTGGCCTGAGCTCGGAGTTGTCGTCGGCGTGCCTCCCTCTGGCGCATATGTTCGAGTGTTTTGCTGTACTCAAACCTCTCCTTAGACAGCTTCTCCATCACCCGGTTATGATGTTCACACTCGACCTCTGCCGCCTTCTTGTCAGCGAAGCTGAGTCAGGTCACTAAGGCAAACACGCCCGCATTCGGATTGTGGTGGCCATGCTATAGACTACAGTTTAAAGCTACTATATAGCTGCCCCATCGACGGATCCCCAGAGCGATGTATGAACCAGAGGCTGATCCCATCGAGGATATAGATGACGACGACTATGAGGAGGACTATGTTGAGGGGGATGATTATGATGCAGACGACTATGATCTGCGGAGACCGCAGGTGAGTATGATGATGTAGAGCCTGAATCCCGTAAGCTAGTACACAGAGCGAAAGGAATCTATCACACTTACGCAAAAGGTTCTATCAGTCTGCTGGCAGCAGTTGGGGCTCTGATCGCTCTGTTCACAACGAAGGCTGGCGAGATAGTCTGCAGGATCGCCAACAATGATCTCCATGGGTGGAGACGATTTCTGAAACCATACCAGCCATCGCCTCAGGAGTAGATATGTTCTTCGAGTTGCAGGCCCTTGGCAACTGTACATTGCGTTAGTGATCGCAGCCATCTGGTCCCATGTAAGCCATACTATATAAGGATGGCGTCTCTGTACGACCGGGTCAGGTCCCTTATCTTCTGAGGGTTGGTCGATAAACTACCGTTTAGTGAGGATCCAGCAGAGATTAGACGCCAGTGTACGGAGGTGTTTGAGGAGGTCTTCAGTGATGGTCGAACGAATGATGGCCATCTGTTCGTCTGTTTAGACTTCACCCAGGCCGTGCGTGGCAGGACAGGAGTGGACGTCAGTGATGAAATCCAGGAGTCTTTCTTGAGGAACTCTACTATCAGCCTGGTGGATATTACCATGAGCTCCCTCAACTACTCGAGTCTGCATGTCGCAAGGTCCACACCTTCACATTGAAGACAGTTAGCCAGTGGCTCAGCTGCCAAGCAGATATACCAACCTCGTCCACGGCAGATCAGGTATGCCCATTTCGAGGAAACTGTCCCGAACAGAGTTCACCAGGCAGATGTGCTATTCCTTCGACACAACTCGGTTGGTCATAAGACCTACAAGTATGCCCTCAACATCGTCGATGTTGCCAGAAGGTACAAGGCGGCAGTACCGCTCACAGCCAAGTCAGCTGGCCAGGTGGCCCAGGCATTCCAGGGTGTCTACGAGGCTTCGGAAAATTCCCTCCAGTGGCTATAATTGTTGCAGGTGGATGAGGGTAAGGAGTTCAGAGGGGAGACTGCAGCCCTCATGCGGAAACATGGTGTGGCAGTTAGGCGAGGCGAGGTAGGGCATCACTTTGCCCAGGCTTTTCTTGAGCAGTGGAATCGGACACTGGCAGAGAGACTGTTCCAACACCAATATGCCCAGGAAATGGCCGCTCCGAGTGAACGTTCTAGAGTATGGGTGAGGGGGTTGCCTGCTGTGGTGGAGAGATCCAATGCCGAGGTTACTAGGCTAAACGGGAAGAACAATATCAGACACTCTGCTGGTCACAGCTCTAGAGGAGCGAACAAGGGAGCGGAGTGGCTACCACCTGATGCTCTGGTTCGGTACCTATATGAGCCTGGTGAGCTGGAAGATGGTCGACGGCGTACAACAGATCCTAACTGGTCGATAGATGTCCTACACTGTAATACCTGGCACCCCAGCACGGTCACATAAGAGCTTCAGCTAGTCCCTGAAGACACACAGCTACCACCTCCTAGGGTGCTAACATGATACTCGATGGGCTCGGTATGGACCCCATCTGGCAGCACATGGCGCTCGCCATACCCTGGTTACGCATGTGTAGGCCTCTGTTTTTTAGCTCTGTCCACTCCGCCCTGTAGGGTGCTGTAGAACCTCTGCCAAGAGACATCATTCTGACACTTTGACATTCCCTTAGCCGAGCACTTACTTGCAGCTGCGCTTTCCACATAGTAGCATTTTGTAGCAGAGCCCGATGCCACGAGAGCCTTCGAACTCGAGCTTGAACAGTCCCGGAGTCTGTTCAGACCATTTGAGGGTTCAGACCTCGGCGTTAATTCTCAAACGCAGGATCGGTAAGCAATGCCAAGGTCTGAGCCCATCCCGGAGCATAAGGGGGCCGAGGTCTGAATCTGATATTCAGTTAGTCTTAATACGCAAACAGGACACTGTTGAGATTTGCGATATGCATTGTCTTATGTACATTCGCGTAGCCATCATTAGACTCGGGTAGATGTATTTGCCATTCTTCCCGGTAACGAAGTTAGCGGTTTCTTCATTAGTTTATCCAACTACTGTCACTACCACGAGGCTTAGCAAATGCAATCGTGCTAATTCACTGTGCAGCTCAATTTTACAGCAAGTTATTCATAGATTGACAATGGATGAATCAAGCTCATCGATCACTCGTATAGCGTCATAAATAACAACGTCACATGTAGGTTTACATCATGATCAATTACGCCCTGAATGACGAAAATAAATCCATAAATGCTTAATGATCCATAAAGTTGTAAGAATTGTAGGTCTTTACAATTTAATGAACATTATGTTGAATATTTTAAAACCAATTTGACTGTGTGCAGTGTCCGGTCAAATAATTTTTTAATATTTAACCGCTTACCTGTATCTTTTTCTGATAATTGAGATTCAGGGAGTGCAGGGATCGATCGATCCTAACATGGGCCAATGCGTTGGCGGAGCGTATCTACAGTTGGGCGGGACATAGCTCAAACTGTGTGTGAGTCATCCACTGACGCACAATTCTCACCCACATACCACACCGCGACCGTGACAGCATGAAAAACTGGCATTCACATTTAAATACAGATCCTAGTCGAAAAGATTCAATGCGTCATCATATTGATCTGAGTCAAATATTACTACAATTTATCATATAACATTTTAAGATGTGCTGGTTACTATTCGTTATAACGATCTTAACAATATGACTGCACGCGTTAGCTGCCTAAGGCACCCATTTCTAGCCATACTTTCCCATTGTTATTTAGATAGTCTCAAACTAATTTTCATTACAATCATTTTTTTCTGAGAATTTTGAAAGATACCATTATATAAACTAATCGAGATGAATTACGAGGTCAGCCACATTCGGAAGTCGCTTCAATTCTTTCTCGCACATTGCGGGCTTTGGAAAATAATATTATGTATCTCAATATACCATTACTGAAGACGAATATGGTAAATTGAAACTGATGACAGAATACAGCTATCGACGTCTCGCTATGCCATGCCTATTTCTACCTCAGCTCTTCCCACTTTTGATGTGTGATGGAATCGATATGAAATCTTGAAACCTGAATTCTCAAAATCAAGGATTCAAGAACATACAGATAATCTATTGACTATTTAAGAACTAATTTGGCTGTGTGTTGTAGCTGCCTATGTGAGCAACAGCTCCAAATCAAAATAGTGTTTACATTTTCAACACAAAATGTATTAACTTGTAGATTTACCAAGAACATGCCATTCGGCCACCTTCGTGACAGACGATTTCGACTTTCATGACGAAAGTACGCCATTCGGTTTGTGATGCCAGCTAACAAGTGACGTATTTATTTATGCCATCCACTATTTGAGTGACAGATGCAGCATCGGCACCCAGTCAACTTCGTTTCACGAGATTCAACAGCTTATCTCTATAACTGTCTGGAAATTTAGATTCTGTGAGTGCAGGAATCGATTGATCTTAAACCTGGCAACGTGCCGGCGGGGGCTAAGGAGAGATTGGCCTGACATAGCTAAAACTGGATTCCTCCTTGACTGATGGATTAATGTAAATGGCTGATCAAGATAGTATAATCCATCACCGCAGTTGTATGCTGTATCCGTGTATTACATTTTCAATGCATCTGTTTATTGGAGCTTTAACTAGATTGCCTAAGATGGGGGGAAACGGAGCGAATCCACCCAGTTTTATCGCATATCCTAACAGCTTCTGTAGTGGTCATTCGTATTTTTGGACATATAACTACCCATCTTTAAGGATCGCCAACACCTTTACCCAACATATTTGCCATAACAAAGGAGGCGAATCCAGTGTTGATGTATTGTATGGACAATCTTAATGATGGCGTCGGTGTTCATAGATCACAGTAAGAAGCCACGCATGCAGGATGCAGAATGTCTCGAAACAAATTTACTGATGCGTAATTGAGTTTTAAGAACATTTGTGTTAAAGTAACATACAGCAAGGCAGCAGCTGTCAGCCATGCAATGCATATCTTCTAACACCTGCTAGACAATCATTGACTGATAGCCAAGTTATCTAAAAATGCATTTTGATGTATGGCTTCATACACGCATTAGGACAGTTGCCAGGAATAGTTCATCACATGCATGCCCTTCCGATAATAGGGGTCTATGTTACTGCGATTACTTGATTCTTGAGATCAGTTCGAATGTTCGATTGCTATGTTTTATTCTGTGTGGAATCCGTTTACTAGCATCGGCCTCCACCTTTCGTGTCTGGTCGTAATCTCCATCTCCATTACAAGATCAAGCAGAAATGGGTATCTATGCCTGGCGTGGGAAGCACACCCCATAAGTTTCCTAAAACATCGGATGATAGCGTGTGACTGGAGAAGGGTCTTAATTAAAATGCAGTTTCCTATATCCAGTGCCGCAATCCATGTGCTTGTCGCCTCCAATGTGTGGAGAAGTGCCTTCCCATCGTAATCGTAGAGTGGACCGTAGTGTACGCATATCATTCTAAGCTCACCACCATGCACTGCCGCTTTCTCGGTCCAGATTGCAACTGTGGTCAATTTGGACAATAGCTCACTACCCGTCCTCGTGCAGCGTCTCATGCTCTGGCTTTGCCATTCCAAACTTGAATGGCATCAGGTCACCTAAAACGTGCAGATTGACCAGTTGAATAGTAATGCCCATGCCCATCGGTTTAGCCGTCTATTAGTTTCCCCAACCCAATGCCAAGATCTCCATCAACAGCCCACGTTGTTCTTTATTATTCATACAATAGGTCGTTTGATGGAGGAATCCTGTTTTAGCTATGCCCTGCACATCTCTAGCGAGATGCTTTAGCCATTATGACATCGATCGACCCCTGCCTATCTCAATTTCCAGAAACGTATACAGGTAGGCTGTTAAATATGTTTGCAACTAATTTAACTGAGTGCTGCTGCTGCTTATGGAATACATATGCAACAAAATGCACATTAAATAGTGAAGATATCCAACTCGTACAACTGTTCACACTAGTATGCGTTTTTGAACGACTACATCGCGTTATTCATAACGTAATTGTTTATGACGTCAGCCTCCATATGATGTAGTTTATTATGGCGTCATATGATTGACTGAGAAACTGGACTCCGAGATTAACGTCACGTAATGTAATGGGGATAGAGGTAGGGCCGGCTGCGGATTAGGACTTTACTGTAGTTCCACGAATTCTTTACCACAGTGTTCCATTCTCCGTCTGGTTTTTCATTCCCAATCTTTCCATCATAACTCATTTTCCACTTCTTCAATATTCTACTCCGGGGCTTTACTTAAACTGGGCATCGTGTGATCATTCTATATTCAGATTTGGTCTAACTGTCCGACCTCACTTCGTTCGAACGTGACGTGCGCACGTGGAGTGACACCTACCTCACCGATGCACTTCATTCTGGTCACTTCCTAAACCAAGCATATTCATTGCTATCTGCAGTCGCTATCAGGCCTAGTTCGACGTGTATTTACTATATATTGCACCTATGGATTTCAGCCGCGCGATCGCACTACCTTTGCAAACATTAAATACCACAGCACCGCGCCACTCAGATTGCTACTCTAAGTTATATTACCCGCTCATCAGAGAAGGTTTCCAATAATAGTTGCACACCGCGCTATGCATATAAAACAGACTAACCGCAATTCTTTGCTATATTCATGGGGTGTGTTTAATGCGTATTTAAACATTGACTAGGATTGCTGTTACGGATGTGATACCAGCCATTACAGGAAGGAAATAACACGCTTCTATTCCTGAATGTTTGCACATGGATTTAACTCATTCCTATTCCTTTGAACCTTCAGATTCATAGCATAAACGTGTTTCCATCAGAACGGTATGAACCTATTTCTAATCTGTTTGGGAGATTCCGCCAGGAACTCTCGATAGAATCACGACCCTCAGTGACCTGCTTTCCGATGTCAAATATACGTGCCTTGGTTGACTTACGCATCTCCGCGTATCTTAGGATTTATTGGCTTTGATAGATATAACATAGATATTATATTAATGAGAATTGAGCTGGTACCGTGGCAATGAAAATGGCTTCACCAATGCATAGACTGCGATCTGTGTTTTATAGCCCAGTACTATCGCGACATTTTCTTGGCAACCATAGGAAAAAAATAGAAGAGCGATTAAACTTGGGGTATACATTCCCATGCACATCCTAAACAGCATAGTAAATGTCCCAGCGTGTCTTATGTGAGCTTTCGCCGTCAGACCGAAAATGACGCCATAGTCGATAAGACGCAGTATAACATAGACTAGTTCGTATTCCACCCAGAAAACACCCAGCAGAATAGTAGATAGTATTGTCTGACTATATATATGCATGCCTTATACAAAGTTGGATTTCTATCTTTCTCTGATGATATTTCGTCAAACAACGAATTGTGAAAGCACACAAGGCACAGAACTCGTGGAACTAATCTGTTGTCATCTTTTCTTCTAATATGCCAATCCGTGCCAAATACAAATGAACACATTTTGCAGATGGCAAGTGTCCCGCTGCATGGAAATATTTGGGGATGCAAAGTCCAATCACCATATCGTTAAGCACGTACAGACCGCGCCTCAACATTACTTTATTGAAATAATGCATCCAACGTTTGGTAGTCCGATTAGTTGTTACTACCTGAAACTTGATGTCCTCCATCTTTTTCATAACTGTTGCAAGCACTGCGCATTTGGTGACATCTTCGAAAGAAATAGGGGTTTTTCATGACTGTGTCGTGCAAGAAAACAAGTTGTTCATTTACAGCTTCATCGATTCAACTTCCCTTAACATAATGACTGTTACGGATAATTGAGTCGGGAAATTAGCACGCAGCGTCAGAGCAAAAGCATGGCCTGTTAACATGTTGGCAATGACAGCAGTGGAATAAATAAGGACCATAGCTCTGTAAGTCCTCTGCCACCCATTATATATCCAACATCACCCATGAATCTCATGAGTAGGTAAAAGCCACCTACTTTAGCTACAATTATAGATGAATGCTCGCTATTACTGCTAGCAGAGGCCACCATATCTGCAACCTTGACATACAACTGAGGCTGGTCGAATGCGATCCAAGCTGGTGGGCCGTACGTTTACAAAGGTATAATGCTATCACCCGGACGTCTGGTAGGATTTACTTTTCTTAGCCACCAAGTTGGGGATACGTTCAGCCAAGTACCACACATCTACACACGCACGCACGCACGCACGCACGCACGCACGCACGCACGCACGCACGCACGCACGCACGCACGCACGCACGCACGCACGCACGCACGCACGCACGCACGCACGCACGCACGCACGCACGCACGCACGCACGCACGCACGCACGCACGCACGCACGCACGCACGCACGCACGCACGCACGCATATACACACATATATATATATGGCGTCTAATAGAATGTACACTGGTTCGGTAGACATAAGGTTTCTCATGTCATTAAATTGTTCTACTGTTATCGCTTGCATGCCTTGTGTTTTGAGTGATGCTTCATTGCAGCTCTACTTTACTCATCTGTTCTCTGTTCTCAGCTGACGGCTGTTTCTGCATGCGTTCAATGACTTTTCCATGGTCAACCGCATTTCCTGTTTTGACGCACATGCTATCTCCTATGATGTCGAATGTGCCATAGCCATCCAGCGTGCGAATATTGAAGTCTGCAATGTCAAACCCAATTGCTTAAAGGTCCTGTGAGGACTTGCGGTCGATAACGAGTTTCAATTAATTGTATGGTCTACTACACTATTTAAACACAATAACGTCACTTTGGAGTTAGAACAATATGTTAGGCAGCCCAAATAACGAGATTAAATGACACCTCAATCTGAGTCACATCACCACTCGCTGTGACGTCACATCGGGAACGGCGCTGTGAGCTGGGTCAATATTTCTCTGTCTGTAGTACAAAAGTAACATATTTTAAAACGTGCGTTTAACAGGATAGACTTCACCTGCAATAACATAAATTATGTCAGGTTGAAGTCTTCAAGAAATAACAAATCATGATTTCTTTAAATCTATTGTGATATTTCCTAATTTTTAATGGTTTCATGGATAGCTATATATTCGCATAATAATAGGCCTATAACTACGGTAAACCATGGGCAATGCTGAAAATCGGCAATATGTCAATGCATGTGAGAAATACTCTGTAGTCTAGTAGTCCTAATTGCGGATCCATTACCATTCTTGAAAGGACTGGTTGCACTATGTAATATCTGGGATGGGTGGATGTGAGGGTGATGATCGAGGTGGGTGGGAGAAGTTGACGATGGCTGTAAGTGTACTATTATCCATATCTAAATGTATAGGCTACAGAGTGCAATTACACTTTTTTCTGAAGATTACGAATGTACAATAGGTGTGCCAGTGTGTCCTATGTGAAATTTCCCGTGATTACTGATTAGAATGTAATTGTTTACCTATAAGTTGTTGGCAATGTTTGTATAAAAATAATAATGTAGAGGCATGTTCGGGCCACCACGTACGTTGGTGTGCGTGCGTGCGTGCGTGCGTGCGTGCGTGCGTGCGTGCGTGCGTGCGTGCGTACGTGCGTGCGTGCGTGCGTGCGTGCGTGCGTGCGTAGTGGTCGGGCGGGGGGGGGGGGGGGCGGGGGGCGTCACGCCTGTGACAACCATATGAACTATATCGTTTTCAAACCAACTTCTTCCATGTATGGAAGTAGCATACACTCATATTTCAATGTCATGAAAAAGCAAAACTGTAGCGGATAAACACATTTTAAATAGTTAGGCGAACTGACAGATGTTCAGAGGTCGCTAGCGTATCATCTTTACTTACAGTGCAGCTCATAAATAAGCTTAAATGCTTCCAAAGCAAAAACACAAATATGTTAGTTAGAACCATATGAACACGATACAAAAAACGTTATGTTGAAAATTTTGAACACAATTAAGTCGTACTATAAGCGTGCGGACGGCAGTGAAAGCATCGCTACATACCCAGACCGCTGCCTAAATTGTAAACAAACCGTTTACTGTCAATAATATGTCAATGTAGACTATACTCAAATATACACCTGTGCAAAAGTTAAGCACCAGCAAAAACAATAGAACGTAGAAACATGATGGTACAACTAGGCTGCCATACTTTTTGTCCCCGCGTTAGCTGACATAATTCCAAGTACGAAATGCACATGCATGCATGACTTCACGCCGCTTGATGGCCGTGCGTGGTGGGAAACAGCACACCTGTTCAGTTATGTAAAAGTCCAGTTTGAGGTGTAGAACATTACATACAGATTTAGGCGATAAGATTAGGAATTTTGTGTTCATGACCGTGGTTTATTTGTACAGAGAGAATTAGCTCTTGATTGTGAACCGCTATGGCAAGACGAAGGTTAAGTGATCGTGTGAAATGGCAAATCATAGGCATGCATACCACTGGTATGTCATGCAGAGAGATTGGCAGACAGCTGAACATTAACCATACTGTAATCAGTCGTTTGATGGCAAAACATGGGCAAACTAACGAGGTGAAGGACAGGCCTAGATCTGGGAGACCGAAGAAGACTACTGCCCGTGATGATCGAGCCCTAGTACGCCTTGTTAGGAGATCTCCATTCACCAACAGCAGAGTGCTCAGCCAGCAATGGGAAACGCGCAATAGAGTGTCAATGTCTACCGTCAAAAGGAGACTGTATGCTGCTGGCATGAAAGCTAGGAGACCTGTCAGACGTCCTCTCCTCACTGCACACCACAAAGAGGAGCGTCTGAGGTGGTGCAACGAAAGAAGACACTGGAACATGAGATCCTGGAGACGGGTACACTGGTCCGATGAAAGTCGGTTCCTGCTTCATGCCACAGATGGTCGAACTCGTGTATGGAGGTCCAGACGCACGGCGTACGACCAACGTAACATCATGGAAGAAGTTCCATTTGGTGGAGGTTCCGTTATGATATGGGGGTGCATCTCATTTGATTGTAAGCTGGATCTGTTGACTGTACCTGGAACACTAAATGGACAAAGATATCAAGATTCCATACTGGATAGAGTTGTGGTCCCTCATTTTGTAAATCATGCACCTGGAACCCACCCTATATTCATGGATGACAACGCCCGACCACATCGTGCTAGAGCTGTGCATGAATACCTCCGCCAGAATGCCATCGAAACCCTACCATGGCCAGCAAGGAGCCCTGATATGAACCCTATTGAGCATATCTGGGACATTCTGGGAAACACGGTGAGAAGGAGGGATCCTCCTGTGCAGAACCTACAGGAATTAACAGACGCACTCCATCTTGAATGGCAACGAATACCACAATGGCGTATCAGTCGGTTGGTGACCAGCATGAGACGTCGTGTCCAGGCCGTCATCCAGGCACAAGGTGGATATACCCGGTATTAATAATGACAGTCTCAAACTCGTGCACAGATGTTAATCTTCGTGTTCAGACACCATTAATGACAATCTAGCCACGTGTGTCAACTGTAGGGCAATAGTTGTCAGTTGTGTCAACGTAACCATATTCAGGCCTCGTTTTCAAGTTCAAACAAAAACATACAGTGTTTCCCCACCATCATAATCAGCATTCCTCTAGTTGCATTATTACCTCTTGCACTAAGATGGATGGGTACATAAATGTTTATGCTATTGCTTTCTTCATAGCACATGAATATACCCTCGCATGTGCGTAAAAATAGGGTGGTGCTTAACTTTTGCATAGGTGTATAGATTAGTTTAGATTAGTTTTATATTTATCCGACATTTTAGTTAATTTTAAACACATAGCTGGGGTAACTGCTATATTGCAATCATACATTTATTCATAAGCCTACACAATGGTAAATTGCAATCGCACGTGCACTGAGGGGTGTAGACCTACTTAACTATCATTTAAAAAGGTGTACATTTGTGTACATGCATGCAGCATGCCTATCATCCATGCAAAATATCTGCAGTCAAGCCAGAAAGATAAGATATATATGCATTTGTAGAATTGTATTCCAAGAAATGTGTGGGTGGGTTTGATTAAATATAGCCTAATTCGCGTACACGAAATCCAATGTTACTGTCACCTCTAACAGGCCTATACGTTAGAATTTTGATGTCAGGCACCGTGACCATGAGGTCTGTCCTTTAAGTTTAATCAACAAAAATATCATCAACTTCGATATTATTGAACCTTTGCGCATCTCGAACAATGTAGTGTCCCTGTGTGAACAATGAATTGTCACAGAATATATGCATAGGTGCCTAATACGAGCAGCAGTAGTATAGCTATGCTCCACGAGATAATAATCTAGACTAATAGGAATTGGCGGCATCCCGGTGTGACGTCACAACTCTAGCGTGATAGCTAAGAAACGTTTGTTTGTCAAGGTGGTTGCTATATGCTTATCTCAGCTTTGGCTGGACCGATTACAAAAAACTAGAAAGCATTTTGTTCTTCTAGTAAAGGAGAATCTGCCCTGATAATGCAGCTTGCTGGGCCGATGCTGGGCCGATACCGGGCCGATACTTAAAGTAGCGGCGCAGTATCGGCCCGGCATCGGCCCAGTAAGCTACGTTATCTGGGTGTATTATGATTGTCAAGTTAATCAGAGCGATCGGGTATCTAGTCATCACAACATTTTAAATAACTCTAGAAATATTGACGATTGGTTCTGTAGCATTGCAAATGCCTGATAGCGTCTCGCTTCACTGTATGGGCCAGAACCGCCACCCCCCCCCCCCCCCCCCCCGCCCAATACGCACGCAGCAACTGCCAGCCTAATCATGACAGAAATGATCTTGGTCTGGTAGCAGAAACTACACACGTTCGTTTTCTGTCATCGACAGCTCATTTCCTTCGTTTGTTTATCACTTCATCAAAGAATACTTTTAGAGTGTCAGGAACAACAGAGAGTGTATCTTCAAACGCCGTATCTACAGATGCATATGCATTACCTATGCTATTGAATGTATGTCTTCTCTAATTAGAATTGCAGCAGCAGCAGAAGTCTTTACAATTAGTAAACGGTCTTCTTTTGAATCGATCGACTTCCGTGTATACTAAGAACTATTCAGAATCTTGTAGCCGGTGTCTCGAAAAATACACCACTGGTTTCCGTCGAGGAATACTTGTGAGATCATGAGGAAAGTGTACTATGAGCTTCATTTTCACTGTCCTTTCGAAAAAAATACACTCACAGAAGCTGGAAGATACTATCCAAGTGTTTTAAGTAGAAGACTGGCATTCATTATTTTCTTTTAAAAGTGGAAACAGACTGGCGAATGCTGCTGTTAGATCATCAACTTCAAGGCGGCCTCGGAGACGGGTAGATGCCATGTTCAGAAATTTGCCATAGCAGCTGTTGTGATATTTGCCTTCCGTAGCCTAAAACAATCATTGATTTAATGCAGGCAGCAAATATGTGCCCAGACTCTTCATTGCGTGCAGCATTAAGGATTGTCTCTTTACATGACATAGTTATCATCTACATGTCTCAAGCAATAGAGCTTGAAGTTGAATGGTAGCCGTGATGATATGAGTGCCTTAACATGTTGCGGAGAAGGAGTACGCATGGAAACAAAGTTAGATTCTTGGGTATAGCTGGAAGGGAGTCATTGTAACTTGCCAGCGATTATATCGTTGCGTCTCACATTGCTGCTTAGTATAGTCTCGTATCCCCTTGTTACGGTCATTGCATCTCCATGCGGCATCCCCGTTTCACATAGAACACACACATCCTGTTCATCCATAGCCGTGTCTTTAATGGGCATCTTTGTTTGGGACCACAATGTGGTGTATCTTAAAAAACCGGATGGTTATAAGATGTGCACGACCTCTAAAAGATCATCACAGCGTCATATGACGCCATATTATGTTATGACGTACGTCGTAAGACAATGAATGATCATCTATGTGATGCTTGAAGCAATGAGATCAGGTTTGTAATAGTTACTTGTGCATTGCGATGTTAAAATGGTTCATTCTCTAAGTGCAACACAAATTAGGGTATGTCCGTATGGACTATGAACACATTTCCGGTATAATGGTCGAAGTTCGCGTGGAATACTTTGGAACTTTTAATACGTTATTTAGAATGCTGACAGGAATATGTCCACCAAATCTCATCTCTCTGGAAATTGATAATCAGGGAGAGCAAGGGGCGATCGATGCCAACGTGGGCGAAGTGTGTGTGAAGCTTAGCTAGAGATGGGCGGGGTATAGTTAAAACTGGATTCCTCCATTACAAATGTGGATGTTACAGTCAGCACACCATCGCGGAAGAGTACCTGGGTTGGACTACCAGCTGCTCAGGAACCAGATATTGAACCTTGTTCTACGACATGGGAATCTAGTGCTTTTGGCCGATCATTGAACTCTGCCATGTCAAGCAACCGCTGGTGTGATCGCAAATGCAAGTACGTGACAATATACACTACTGTCAAAATACAGATCAGCGGAGAGAGTTCGCTGCTTACATTTATACACAATTCACCTTTCCTGAGTATCCATCCATCATCTGACCTCGTATGAGGTAATAATCAGCTCAGCGCGTGTATGATGACGTTACAATCATTACGTCATAACGGGTTCCATATAGACAGTCATCAAATATCAAATGGTCAAACACGTTGTATGAATTGTATGTCTTTGTAGTTCTTTGCTATTTAATAAACATGCCTTAGGCAGCAACAGCACCCAGTCAAATTAGTTTCAAAATAGTCAACAGCTTACCTGTGTAGTATTTTGGAAATTGATAATCAGGGTGTTCAGAGATCTATCGATCCAAACACGAGCGAGGTGTGGGTGGAGCCTAGCTAGAGATGGGCGGGGCATAGCTAAAACCGGAGAGGTCCATTGCTATTCTGGGCTCTCTTAGTCTTAATCAACAAGAGAGTCCAGAGCGATGTTGGTATACATGCACTGCTACACGCGGAGCAGAGAGGAGCTAGCCAGAGGTGTGTTTGCCCAAACATGTTGCTGAAAGACATTGCGGCGCTGCTGACTGGTCATTTATATATCTTTAAAAATGGTAATTGATATATGTGTCGTAAAGAATATTCTTTCTGCTGATATTGCGATACTGCCGAGACTGTATTCACCAAGTGTTTTGTCACCAAACGTATCATGACATGACACGAGAGAGAGAGAGAGAGAGAGAGAGAGAGAGAGAGGGCGAGAGAGAGAGAGAGAGAGATAGAGAGAATGAGAGAGAGAGAGAGAGAGAGCGAGAGGAGAGAGAGAGAGAGAGAGAGAGATAGAGAGAGAGAGAGAGAGAGAGAGAGAGAGAGAGAGAGAGAGAGAGAGAAATAGAGAGAGAGAGAAAGAGAGAGAGAGAGAGATTGGTGGTGGTGGGGGGGGGGGGGGGGGGAGGGAGAAAGGAAGAAAGCTGGAGAGGGAGACGTCGTGCTCAGTAGTGCCAACGATACCACGAATCAGGGGAATATTTACCCGCTCAACGTAAGACCTTTCTATTAAAATAGCAGTGACAGCAGATTAATAAGTTAGCGATGTACACTTCTGTGCAGTGTTGCGGACTGATTGCTTATTTTAGTTGGATATTTAGCAAACATTCGCCAAAAGACAGGGATTCCAAAATAACATGGCGTACACTCTGTGTGGAGCGGTATCAGATTTTGCGATCACCAACAATTTGGGCTTTTTCCATTCCCCATTCCCATGTATGGAAACGTATATTTGTGATAGAAAGACCAACGGCATGCACTAGCATCCGAGCTGCTAAAGAAACACCTAAGTCAACCAAGGTTAAATACGCCTATGTTGTAGAGACACCACTTTTCCCATTCGATTACATAATACTACCAACTCTGATCAGCTCCCCTAAAAGTGAAGCATCTTTTATATTCCGAATCGAAGTAGAGAGAATCATATCGTGAGGTAGTTCTCCCAACTATAGTTGCTGGAACTAATCTTGCTAATATTTGACGGATTCGTCTTATCAAAATGCAATACACCATCTACTCTTCGCTAGTACTATTTATACACTTTTTCAACGCCCCATGAGTCAGCTTCCCATCGAGAATATAATACCCATGGGCAGACTGCTGTCCTTTTCGCCATGGTACACATACCGCGGTAACATGTACATCTTGGCTCATCTCCTTCACATGCATAGCCCTCACAGTCATTACACTATTATTGTGTATTTCCAATTCCACTCATGTCGAAACTCCGCGTTTTTGACTACTATGTCATTGACGCGCTGGGATAATGGCGAGAACATGGGAAATCAGTAAGTATCTAATTAGTAATATGTAATTTAGAAGTTCCCGGATTGATCCGAAATGCTCGTCATATCAATTCCAACTGAGCAAGTAACATACCACCATATCGTCTTACGATTTTACATAGAGCGGTTTCATTTTCCATCGAGGGGTTATTTTCTAGCCAATCTGTTCAGCGACATTTTCAATCCTAAAATGTAAACCATGCGCCCCGTATGCGTTATGATTCCTACGGTAATCTGCTGAATATTTCGAAAATATGAACATGGGAGATGCTGCTGCTAAAGGCAGCAGCATCTTCCCAGTCAGATCATTTTCAAAATATCCAAACGAGTTGTGGTTTATATTGATGTAATGATATATAAACTGCGTGTTCAGCATTGCAAGCGCCATAGTTACTAACGCTACACATCTGTTAGTGATGTTTGAATTGAAAAATATAGGCACACGGATTCGCATTAATGCACTGCAGTTGTAGGCATTATAGGATCTTTCAGGTGAATACACTTATCTTAGCGATGTTTCGTCACATAACTGTTAATTACACTGGTCTGCGCATCGTCGTTGTATACATAACCATTAGCGCTTTTGTGGATGTAAGTTCGTCGAAATCAGTACGTTTGGATTCTCCGCTAGATCAATCTGGAATTAATATCCGTCATCATGATCATGGTGTCACACAAGAAAGACGTCACCTAGAAGATAGTGTCTCCTGGACGCTAAGCAGCGATCCGAGTTTGACCGATGTAAGAACATATGGCCATGGTGATTCGCAAACTCGAACTAACTCTATCCTCGCGAACACAGCCATCCGGGAGACACGGTTCGGTAAAGTTCCAGGAATCGCGAATATAAAGCAGACGCACGAAAGACCAGTTTCATATTTCGAATTTATGGAATCCAAAATTGCCGGAATAGCAAAGCAAGAACAGAACACATATAATGGTGGTAACCATCATGGGTCACATGGTGTTATCGTGGATAGGTTGACGCGGTCAGTGCCTACATCCCGGCTTAATGATGCAGTTGACACAGAAGGTAAATGTGATATAGGGTATATAGGAAAGTAATTGGATTCCGCTGTGTGGCACATTGATGAGTAAAAAAGGTCTCGATTATTATAAATTGTATTACTCTTTTTGCAGGCACACACATAGGGGAATAACACATTTATCTTTATCAATCTTACTCCTTAAATAGTCAAATCACTGTTTGATTCTTAAAACCACCACCACCGCCACCCCCCCCCCCCCCCCCCCGCCACCACCACACACCCCCGCCCCTTATGTCAACAGCGCATCAAAGCGCTCAAAATGTTACTTCTATCAATTAACCCTTTCAGTTGTCTTGATTTTTTAAAAGACAATTCAAATATTTGCTCAGTGAATGACCATTTGCTGGCAAAGAGAACTGGGTTTTTTTTGTAAATTTACAACTGGAGTTTAGGGAAATATTATGTAAAGTTGGCCTTTTGACCGGCTTTGCGAGTATATGGTTAATCGTCTAGGAAATGTAAATGTATGCTCAGTCAGTGTCTATTTGTAAGCCTAAAGAAGACTATTTTGAAGATTTACCACTGGAATGACTGGCTCGGTAACGGAGCCAGTCATTCCAGTGGTAAATTTTCAATAATAGTCTTCTCTTGTTCTGCACATAGACAGACCCCATGACTACCGCAGAGGCGGTGTTACCATTATAACGACAAGTTGACACAAGCGGGGTGAATAAAACGAAGGTTACATTTCTCAAGCGTGCACTGCTAGCGTGCGTAATAGCACACGCTAGCTGTTGCAATTTCGAGGAGTGGAGAAGGGTGCCAATGTTTCCATCTGTTCTTAGATAGTTACGCGCAGAGGCGCGAACCAGGATCGGCACCACGTCTGGGTACGCTAAGTACGAACGAGCTTATACCCTTTTTGATACGACATTTAGCTACGATTCCTCCCATTTGTTTCTAAGTTGCACCCACGTTGTGCCAATCTAAATTTTCAGAAAGCTTTACAGGGAAGTTTGAATATTTACACATATTTCAACACACACACACACACACACACACACACACACACACACACACACGCACGCACGCACCCACCCACCCACCCACCCACCCACCCGCCTACACGCACGCACTCACGCACGCACGCACGCACGCAACCACGTCCCCCACCCCCACTCACATACCCCCCCACATCCCGCTACGCCACCCCAACTACAGTTATATTTCTAACACATTTGCTCTCTGATTAACTTAGAGCTAGATATACGCCAGTAGTCACCAAAGTATCCCCTTCATAAGCACAAGATGTATTCAGTATTGGAATTATATCATTCTATTGTTGTATATATTTTCTCAGGTGTGGTGGCAGGTATT
Organism: Chaetoderma sp. LZ-2023a; assembly: GCA_034401795.1. Lineage (NCBI taxonomy): Eukaryota > Metazoa > Mollusca > Caudofoveata > Chaetodermatida > Chaetodermatidae > Chaetoderma > Chaetoderma sp. LZ-2023a. The sequence goes on along the minus strand of CM067371.1, from coordinate 29,495,552 downwards.
CTAAGCGACGCGTTACTTTGTTCAAATTGTGGAACTAATGTGATATGCATACGCATGCTATGCCGGCAACCACTCTTCGACGATGTATGCATATAAGTACATATACGCACCGCAATTCACCAATAAGAGGACTACTTTGTTCACGCACGCACGCATGCACATACGTCAGATCGCACGCACACGCGCACGTAAGCACGCGCATGCATGCTCGCGCACACACTAACATCGTCGTGTCGT
>CM067371.1:29452792-29494815 GCA_034401795.1 Chaetoderma sp. LZ-2023a | reverse complement strand
GCATGACACGTGTGTTATTTGCCTTCCGTAGCCTAAAACAATCATTGATTTAATGCAGGCAGCAAATATGTGCCCAGACTCTTCATTGCGTGCAGCATTAAGGATTGTCTCTTTACATGACATAGTTATCATCTACATGTCTCAAGCAATAGAGCTTGAAGTTGAATGGTAGCCGTGATGATATGAGTGCCTTAACATGTTGCGGAGAAGGAGTACGCATGGAAACAAAGTTAGATTCTTGGGTATAGCTGGAAGGGAGTCATTGTAACTTGCCAGCGATTATATCGTTGCGTCTCACATTGCTGCTTAGTATAGTCTCGTATCCCCTTGTTACGGTCATTGCATCTCCATGCGGCATCCCCAGTTTCACATAGAACACACACATCCTGTTCATCCATAGCCGTGTCTTTAATGGGCATCTTTGTTTGGGACCACAATGTGGGTGTATCTTAAAAACCGGATGGTTATAAGATGTGCACGACCTCTAAAAGATCATCACAGCGTCATATGACGCCATATTATGTTATGACGTACGTCGTAGTAGACAATGAATGATCATCTATGTGATGCTTGAAGCAATGAGATCAGGTTTGTAATAGTTACTTGTGCATTGCGATGTTAAAATGGTTCATTCTCTAAGTGCAACACAAATTAGGGTATGTCCGTATGGACTATGAACACATTTCCGGTATAATGGTCGAAGTTCCGCGTGGAATACTTTGGAAACTTTTAATACGTTTTTAGAATGCTGACAGGAATATGTCCACCAAATCTCATCTCTCTGGAAATTGATAATCAGGGAGAGCAAGGGGCGATCGATGCCAACGTGGGCGAAGTGTGTGTTGAAGCTTAGCTAGAGATTGGGCGGGGTATAGTTAAAACTGGATTCCTCCATTACAAATGTGGATGTTACAGTCAGCACACCATCGCGGAAGAGTACCTGGGTTGGACTACCAGCTGCTCAGGAACCAGATATTGAACCTTGTTCTACGACATGGGAATCTAGTGCTTTTTGGCCGATCATTGAACTCTGCCATGTCAAGCAACCGCTGGTGTGATCGCAAATGCAAGTACGTGACAATATACACTACTGTCAAAATACAGATCAGCGGAGAGAGTTCGCTGCTTACATTTATACACAATTCACATTTCCTGAGTATCCATCCATCATCTGACCTCGTATGAGGTAATAATCAGCTCAGCGCGTGTATGATGACGTTACAATCATTACGTCAATAACGGGTTCATATAGACAGTCATCAAATATCAAATGGTCAAACACGTTGTATGAATTGTATTGTCTTTGTAGTTCTTTGCTATTTAATAAACATGCCTTAGGCAGCAACAGCACCCAGTCAAATTAGTTTCAAAATAGTCAACAGCTTACCTGTGTAGTATTTTGGAAATTGATAATCAGGGTGTTCAGAGATCTATCGATCCAAACACGAGCGAGGTGTGGGTGGAGCCTAGCTAGAGATGGGCGGGGCATAGCTAAAACCGGAGAGGTCCATTGCTATTCTGGGCTCTCTTAGTCTTAATCAACCAAGAGAGTCCAGAGCGATGTTGGTATACATGCACTGCTACACGCGGAGCAGAGAGGAGCTAGCCAGAGGTGTGTTTGCCCAAACATGTTGCTGAAAGACATTGCGGCGCTGCTGACTGGTCATTTATATATCTTTAAAAATGGTAATTTGATATATGTGTCGTAAAGAATATTCTTTTCTGCTGATATTGCGATACTGCCCGAGACTGTATTCACCAAGTGTGTTGTCACCAAACGTATCATGACATGACACGAGAGAGAGAGGAGAGGAGAGAGAGAGAGAGAGAGAGAGAGGGCGAGAGAGAGAGAGAGAGATAGAGAGAATGAGAGAGAGAGAGAGAGCGAGAGAGAGAGAGAGAGAGATAGAGAGAAAGAGAGAGAGAGAGAGAGAGAGAGAGAGAGAAATAGAGAGAGAGAGAAAGAGAGAGAGAGAGAGAGATTGGTGGTGGTGGGGGGGGGGAGGGAGAAAGGAAGAAAGCTGGAGAGGGAGACGTCGTGCTCAGTAGTGCCAACGATACCACGAATCAGGGAATATTTACCCGCTCAACGTAAGACCTTTCTATTAAAATAGCAGTGACAGCAGATTAATAAGTTAGCGATGTACACTTCTGTGCAGTGTTGCGGACTGATTGCTTATTTTAGTTGGATATTTTTAGCAAACATTCGCCAAAAGACAGGGATTCCAAAATAACATGGCGTACACTCTGTGTGGAGCGGTATCAGATTTTGCGACTCCCAACAATTTGGGCTTTTTCCCATTCCCCATTCCCATGTATGGAAACGTATATTTGTGATAGAAAGACCAACGGCATGCACTAGCATCCGAGCTGCTAAAGAAACACCTAAGTCAACCAAGGTTAAATACGCCTATGTTGTAGAGACCACCACTTTTCCCATTCGATTACATAATACTACCAACTCTGATCAGCTCCCCTAAAAGTGAAGCATCTTTTATATTCCGAATCGAAGTAGAGAGAATCATATCGTGAGGTAGTTCTCCCAACTATAGTTGCTGGAACTAATCTTGCTAATATTTGACGGATTCGTCTTATCAAAATGCAATACACCATCTACTCTTCGCTAGTACTATTTATACACTTTTTCAACGCCCCATGAGTCAGCTTCCCATCGAGAATATAATACCCATGGGCAGACTGCTGTCCTTTTCGCCATGGTACACATACCGCGGTAACATGTACATTCTTGGCTCATCTCCTTCACATGCATAGCCCTCACAGTCATTACACTATTATTGTGTATTTTCCAATTCCACTCATGTCGAAACTCCGCGTTTTTGACTACTATGTCATTGACGCGCTGGGATAATGGCGAGAACATGGGAAATCAGTAAGTATCTAATTAGTAATATGTAATTTAGAAGTTCCCGGATTGATCCGAAATGCTCGTCTTATCCAATTCCAACTGAGCAAGTAACATACCACCATATCGTCTTACGATTTTACATAGAGCGGTTTCATTTTCCATCGAGGGGTTATTTCTAGCCAATCTGTTCAGCGACATTTTTCACTCCTAAAATGTAAACCATGGCGCCCGTATGCGTTATGATTCCTACGGTAATCTGCTGAATATTTCGAAAATATGAACATGGGAGATGCTGCTGCTAAAGGCAGCAGCATCTTCCCATCAGATCATTTTCAAAATATCCAAACGAGTTGTGGTTTATATTGATGTAATGGTATATAATAACTGCGTGTTCAGCATTGCAAAGCGCCATAGTTACTAACGCTCACATCCTGTTAGTGATGTTTGAATTGAAAAATATAGGCACACGGATTCGCATTAATGCACTGCAGTTGTAGGCAATTATAGGATCTTTCAGGTGAATACACTTATCTTAGCGATGTTTCGTCACATAACTGTTAATTACACTGGTCTGCGCATCGTCGTTGTTTACATAACCATTAGCGCTTTTGTGGATGTAAGTTCGTCGAAATCAGTACGTTTGGATTCTCCGCTAGATCAATCTGGAATTAATATCCGTCATCATGATCATGGTGTCCAACACAAGAAAGACGTCACCTAGAAGATAGTGTCTCCTGGACGCTAAGCAGCGATCCGAGTTTGACCGAATGTAAGAACATATGGCCATGGTGATTCGCAAACTCGAACTAACTCTATTCCTCGCGAACACAGCCATCCGGGAGACACGGTTCGGTAAAGTTCCAGGAATCGCGAATATAAAGCAGACGCACGAAAGACCAGTTTCATATTTCGAATTTATGGAATCCAAAATTGCCGGAATAGCAAAGCAAGAACAGAACACATATAATGGTGGTAACCATCATGGGTCACATGGTGTTATCGTGGATAGGTTGACGCGGTCAGTGCCTACATCCCGGCTTAATGATGCAGTTGACACAGAAGGTAAATGTGATATAGGGTATATAGGAAAGTAATTGGATTCCGCTGTGTGGCACATTGATGAGTAAAAAAGGTCTCGATTATTATAAATTGTATTACTCTTTTTGCAGGCACACACATAGGGGAATAACACATTTATCTTTATCAATCTTACTCCTTAAATAGTCAAATCACTGTTTGATTCTTAAAACCACCACCACCGCCACCCCACCCCCCCCCCCCCCGACCACCACCACACACCCCCGCCCCTTATGTCAACAGCGCATCAAAGCGCTCAAAATGTTACTTCTATCAATTAACCCTTTCAGTTGTCTTGATTTTTTAAAAGACAATTCAAATATTTGCTCAGTGAATGACCATTTGCTGGCAAAGAGAACTGGGTTTTTTTTGTAAATTTACAACTGGAGTTTAGGGAAATATTATGTAAAGTTGGCCTTTTGACCGGCTTTGCGAGTATATGGTTAATCGTCTAGGAAATGTAAATGTATGCTCAGTCAGTGTCTATTTGTAAGCCTAAAGAAGACTATTTTGAAGATTTACCACTGGAATGACTGGCTCGGTAACGGAGCCAGTCATTCCAGTGGTAAATTTTCAATAATAGTCTTCTCTTGTTCTGCACATAGACAGACCCCATGACTACCGCAGAGGCGGTGTTACCATTATAACGACAAGTTGACACAAGCGGGGTGAATAAAACGAAGGTTACATTTCTCAAGCGTGCACTGCTAGCGTGCGTAATAGCACACGCTAGCTGTTGCAATTTCGAGGAGTGGAGAAGGGTGCCAATGTTTCCATCTGTTCTTAGATAGTTACGCGCAGAGGCGCGAACCAGGATCGGCACCACGTCTGGGTACGCTAAGTACGATCGAGCTTATACCCTTTTTGATACGACATTTAGCTACGATTCCTCCCATTTGTTTCTAAGTTGCACCCACGTTGTGCCAATCTAAATTTTCAGAAAGCTTTACAGGGAAGTTTGAATATTTACACATATTTCAACACACACACACACACACACACACACACACACACACACACACACACACACACACACGCACGCACGCACCCACCCACCCACCCACCCACCCACCCACCCACCCGCCTACACGCACGCACTCACGCACGCACGCACGCACGCAACCACGTCCCCACCCCCACTCACATACCCCCCACATCCCGCTACGCCACCCCAACTACAGTTATATTTCTAACACATTTGCTCTCTGATTAACTTAGAGCTAGATATACGCCAGTAGTCACCAAAGTATCCCCTTCATAAGCACAAGATGTATTCAGTATTGGAATTATATCATTCTATTGTTGTATATATTTTCTCAGGTGTGGTGGCAGGTATTCTAAGCGACGCGTTACTTTGTTCAAATTGTGGAACTAATGTGATATGCATACGCATGCTATGCCGGCAACCACTCTTCGACGATGTATGCATATAAGTACATATACGCACCGCAATTCACCAATAAGAGGACTACTTTGTTCACGCACGCACGCATGCACATACGTCAGATCGCACGCACACGCGCACGTAAGCACGCGCATGCATGCTCGCGCACACACTCGGTCACACACGCAGGCGAAATACGTACCGCATAAAGTCATTGCGTGCCCGCTCCAGCGGGCACGCTTCTATTTATTGCTGTCTAGAATTGCCTATAGGCGCGGACATTTCGAGCAGGTGATTGTGGGGCTGTGTCTCGCGAGATCTCCATCGATACGAGATCTAATAATTCTCGGCGCGAAGACACGGCTCTATTTTTAGATTGCTGGATATCGCATAATTATTATCTTCATGCACGTGATTCATGGCGAGTTCTCTTATTTGTTCTGGTCCGACTGTAATAGAGTTTGCGCTGCGATGACCGCTTAATTATTTTAATAAACAGCCAACGGAACTTATACGTCCACATTAGCACTCTATCAAGCTGACCACAAATGGCTTCTTGCGGTGATCGTGAGAAATGTCCATTTGCATTAGCTACTCACCGGAGAACTTGTTTTGAAAGTTTACCACTGGAATGACTGGTTGGATAACCGATCCTATAATTTCAGTAGTAAATTGCAAAAGAAAAAAACCCAATGGTCTCTTGGACGGCAATTAGACATAGACATTTTCTATGACAATGGATTTTTCTGTATATGACGTCATAATTCTTTAGGTCAGATGTAGCTGGACGTCACAATCAAAATGTGTAATGAATGACGTATCTAGCTCCACCAGGAACATTGAATGGCCAGTCGTAGTATGCAATTTCATCGCCCACATGTGTTCCAATGTTGGCAGATCTGTGGTTTTCAATACCCTACCGTCTGCAATATGTGTGGCTACATAATTTCACCCATATGGTTGGATAGGGATGTGAATACGCTAATGAATCTTGAGATTTCTACCACGTAGTAATTTCGTAATATTCAATTTAGTAGTCACGGACAGTTGTCAAATGCCAACAATTGACTATATTCAGTCTTAGAATCTCAGTTTGTAATCAATCTTTTACATATAGCTGTGGTTGTGCACGATTCTACCATCAAGTAATTTGGTAATATGGTGTTACATATTCGCCATATGGACCCATTGTAATATGGTTGGGTCACATTCACCACATTCAGATAGGTGTCGATATGTCCTGACATATCGCTCATAATGGGTTCGGCCCAGAATATCACTCATATGTTGAGATAGGTATAGGCATAAGCTTATGACGTAGTGAGATTTTAAAAGTTTGTAACGTAAATAAGTTCATGGTTTTCATTGCAATACGTTCACCCCCAGAATTTCACCCACAAATACTTATAGGAAATATGCTAGTTGTATTCCGAATTTAAAAACATTCTACAGGAACGTAATTTCATAGTACACAATTCAATACCGAAAATTGGCGCAAATTCTGTCAGATCAACGATTTTCTGCACCACACTGTTTGCAATAGGTTCGACCCCATACGTTCACCCATATGGTTAGATACTTATATGAATACGCTAATAAAGTATCAAAGGTTTAGAAGATGTTTACTATACAGTGATTTCGTCATATGCAATTTAGTAGTGGCACCCCATTGTCAAATTCCAATGATGTACTATATTCGGTACCAGAATATCTCTACATGCCTTGTAGCCAGTTTTCGAACATAAGGCCATGTAGAACTCACTATGTTCTCGTGCTGTGCGAAATATTGTAATAATTCTACCACCAAATATTTATTATAGTAATGTGAAAATATTTCTATATATCCCATATTATTAGCCGCGTGTACTGGTAGAACCTGATTTTGGCCTTTTTGTCTAGCAAAAATATTTGATTTAATAGTTTGTCACTGTTTCCAGTAAAGATATCGCTTAATAGGTGACATATATATGATAGCTAAATGAAACAGTTCACGATGTTTCCCGCTGGGTCTTCAGTCAGAATGTTTTCTACTATATCATTTTCGTTGGAGAAAACCACGTTCACGGTATTGGTTTTATCCTGGCCACTTAACTTTGTTGAAAAAGTTATCTGTCGGTACAGATCGCGGTCCTGTATTGCATCAGAAATATACTTGCTTTGTGCATTTCACTAGCATTGCGGTGTATATTTCAGCAATATATTTCTGGGTACTAAGCTCTTCACGTCCGTTAAGAAGGTATCAAGATTTAGGTTTAAAATATTCTTTACAGGTTTTCTTTAATATGTTTGAATGGGTGTCAGGGTCTGTACTGCTTCTTGCGCTGATTTTCTACTGACTGGGTTGCCAGTTCTGTTGATTTCTTTATCTTTACAAGTTGTTGATACCTAATGACCCACATTTGCTCTGTTACACTCTATTGATGCAGTAGTGCAATTTCATCATTACTGGCTGCTCTTAATTGTGTCTGTTCCTCTCTCTGTTAAAGAGTTTGGCCTGGAGAAAAAGGATAGATGGAAAAATTGTTGAACTGACCAAAAATATAAGCTGCTTTTCCTAGCCCATAGCTAATACTGCCCATATCTGTTTGCAAGAACTATTCCTTCTTTTGTGTTTATAGTATGCCTTTATATAACTTCATTTTCTCATTAAATAGTTGAGTGTATTCTCAGAATTATAATAACCTCCGGGCACGCTATTTACCATTGATGCCTTGCATGATTATGTGTACTTGTTATATATTGAGTTGAACTTATGGTCAGTAAATGCCTCCAGCTTGGTCGCGCGAGTCATCGCTGAGGTAACACCCATTTATTTTCACCGTGCATTGCTATTATAGAGTGACCAATTTCTACATTTTCCCCACCCCTTAGTAGCAAAGATTCGCCCACGATGCCTGCCAGATGGGATCGATGTATATTCTTTGAACCCCGAATTCTCCGAATCCAATTTTCAAGTTAACTATACAGGGCACAGGTGCCCACGGCTCTCGTTATGTTAGTGATATCTAAAGCAATGGGTGCAACGCTATCGATAGCTAGCGAAAGCTTCTGGAACATGGGCCCAGGTAAGTCGTTGAATATTTTGAAACTAATATAATTGGTGCTGTCGTTGCCTATGAGAGAAACCTACGGACCTGGGATACTAGTTCATGGATGGTTCCGATCATAAGTATCGGACTTTGTTATCTAATTACGTCGTTTGTTAGCTGGCTTAGATCCATTTATGGGCCTGGGAATTCAGCGGTAACAGTGCTAAAATGGGCCTTTGATTGACCAATTCATGTATCGCGAGATCTCCTTCGTTATGAGATCGAGATAAGAGTCTCGTGTGTAACGATTGTCCATTGGTGTAGTAATGGACCGTTCTATGGTTAGCTATGTCCCGCCCATCTCTAGCTAAGCTCCGCCCACATCTTTCTGGTGTTGGGATCGATCGATCTCTGAACTCTCTGAGTATCAATTTCTAGAAAACTATACAGGTAAGCTATTGAATATTTTGCAACTAATTTGACTGGGCGCTTTGGCTGCCATAGGCAGCCACAGCGTCCATTCAAATTAGTTTCAAAATATTTAACACCATGTTAATTAAATATTATGTATGTGAGATTACTGTATTCTGCGGATGTAGTAGTAGTAGTAAAAACAGCATACAGCTGCAATCAGTCCTTCTTGGTGTTTGCCAACTCTCCCGTGTTCTCAGCCGAAATCCCCAGCTTGCTCAGCTTCATTCTTGATCGAGTACGAGTCCTGCTTTCTTGAAGTCACCTCGTAGCACGCTTAACAGATTTATGCAATGCCGTCCTCTCCTGGCTCTGTATTTGCTGGCTCCGACTAGGGCGAATCCCAAGGCGCTCTCTCTCTCTCTCTCTCTCTCTCTCTCTCTCTCTCTGCCGGTGTGTCGTATGGCATCCTTAGCACATGGCCAAAAATGGACCATCTTTGTTGGTTGACCTTTACAGACAGCGGCGACGTAGTATGCAGCTTGTATAGTGCAGCATTAGAAATTATGATGTCTGGCCATCGGTGTCCTGTGATGGTGCGTATGTATTTGTGGTGACAGGCATCGAGTTTGTCTAGAAATCTCTTTGGAGCTGCCCAGCCGTTACAGTTATAAAGCAGCAAGGATATGCAGGTTGCATTGTATAAACATAGTCTTTTTATCAAGGGCATTTTGATCTACGAATCAATAGGTTCCAGAAGGACTGGACAGCTATGTTCACCATGAGGCAGCGTGCACCAATGTCAGCAGTACTGCAAAGCAATGACCCCAAGATTGTACTTTTCCTCCATTTTTCGCCGCCACAAGGTGGATTGTCATTTTCTTTAGTTTCATGCTTTGTAGATAGGTATGTGTGGGGGAACACTGTTTTGGACTCATTCATAGAGATTCTCAATTGAAGCTATTGGCAGAAGTTCGTCACGGGGTTTCTTTTCCTGGTTTATGAAGTCCACATGGTTGGCCTATTCCATCTCTAGTGGCATACCCAGTATTGGGTCTGCTGGGGGTGTGTAGGTAGTGTGGAACGTTCTCGCACGGATTTTAATGCAGTAACAAGGTAACAGATGGGAAGCACGAGTGATATACCATCTTCAAATGTAGAGCTGATTGATGTCTCAGACTCTACAGACTTCACTGACTTGACTCATACTCTTAGCGTGGTGTCTCCAATCAGTAGGCTCTCTCTCTCTGTGTAGCTCATCTGCAAAGCAACTGGCCTGGCGTGCTACATCTATTATTACATATTAGAGACATACAATTTGGACAACGTGCCGGACTATTAAGAGTTAAATGCGGGCCAAATAGAATCATGTATTACGTGGTGACTATTCCGGACGTCATCCTGCACACCACTTAGCTGATTATAACGCCATATGACGTCAGCTGTTAGATAGATACCCTGGAAAGGTGAATTAGGAGGAATTTAGCTTGAGATGAGCGGGTTATAGCATAACTAGTAATGGATTCCTCCATTGCGCCATAACTCCAGAATAATTTAAGTTCTGATATGTGTAGAAGAGAACAATATCATGCATAGTGGGATCAATTTCTACCTATGCCAGCCCCCCCCCCCCCCTTTCTAGCTAAGCTCCATCCACACTTTAACTGCGTAGGATCGATTAGGGCCTGCTACTTCCGGAATCCCAATATCAACGTCACTATACGGGTAAGCTGTTGCATATTCTGAAACTCATTCTACTGGCTACTACTGCTGCTTGTGACAGCAACAACGCCCAAATTATTCAAAGAAATGTTTATTAAATGGTAAATCCATCAAAGACATACAAGCCGTGCACTCGACGGACGTCATGACGGAGAATTGCCTGAAAATTATGATTATGACGTCAACCTAGATGCGACGTAATTGGTTATGACGTCAATAACGGAGTCACAGATTGGATCCTTCTGTGTCATAAAGCTAACATAGGTTAAGATATAATATGTGTAGATGCGAACAATATCTTGATTTGATCAGAAACAACAGTATTAATATCAACTGCTGTTATAGGAAAAGCAGTAGTCATTATCATCATCATCGTCTAAAATGCATTGTGTCGATATTTCTCCACAGAAATAAGAACCCGTGAACATGGTAAAAGAATGAGATCGAGTTACAAGTAAAGGAGAGGATCCGCATCCATGATGGATATTTACTGGTTCAAAATGCAGGCCTTATCCGACGTCTTCTTCAGATGACCCTCTCCTCTACCGTTACCTCAGTCGACTCTTGGTATCGAGAAACAACACTCAATGGACCTTTCCGGTTTATCCCCTCCATCATATGACGTCACAATCAACTACGTCCCTTGTAGGATAACGCCATAATCAATGACGTCATGAATGTCGTAGATAAGTACGTCACAACCCCTTACTTGAAGCCGGACTAATCGTTATAGTGTACGAATTGTAGCCCTATGTCTTTACTATTTAATAAACGTTATGTTGACTAATTTGAAACTTATTTGCCTGGGCACTGTTTCTGCCATAGGGAGCAACAGCACCCAGTTAAATTAGTTTCAAAATATTCAACAGCTTACATGTATAGTTTTCTGGAAATTGGTAGTCAGGGAGTTGAGGGATCGATCGATTCCACTTCGGGCAATGTGTGGGTGGAACTTAGCGCGAGATCGGCGGGGCATAGCTACAACTGGACATCTCCATTTATTATCTTATTATTTTAAAAAACTATATCATGAAAATAATAAAACGGAATTTACATTAATATCAACTTTGGCATATGGGCAACTATTTGTATTCAATATTTCCATGTGCAATACTGTCTAACATAAGTTGTGATTCCAGCCCAATTGTACACCTTTAGCATTTATTGGCTAACAACAGCATACCATTTATGAAATAAAGAAGGCTGTGCTGAATATTTGGAATCTAGTTTAACAGGCAGCTCAGTCTTGCTCAGGGCGGTCTTCATTAATATTGGTTTTAAAATATTCAGCAGCTTGCCTATATAATGATGATGGGTGGCGGTAGAGGTTGTAGTGGTGCGGCGGCGGTGGTGGTGGTGGTGGTGGTGGTGGAGGTGATGGTGGTGGTGGTGGTGGTGGGGGTGGTGGTGCTGGTGGAAGTGGCAGTGGCGGAGGCGGTGCGGGGACGACGACGACGACGACGACTACGACGAATGACTGTGTTCTGCAGCTGAAGAAGTGAACAGTTATTTCAGTTGCAATCAGTTTTTATTAAATCTTCCCCAACGCTACGGCTTGTCAGCGGCGAACATCCTAAACTCGTGTACTTTCTCGTCTTTCGCGATCCTGGATTACGTTCTCTGAGGTCTGATAGCGGAACAATGAACCTTTCCCCTTTTAGCTATCTCAGTATAAGCTCCTCCCACATCACGTCCGTGTCGAGCTCGTTTCCAGACAAGTATACAGAGAAACATGTTGGATATTTTGAAACTAACTTGACTGGCGCTGTTGCTGCATATGGCCACAGCAACGCCCAGTCAAGTGTGTGTAAAAAATTCAACACAATATATATTAAATAGTAAAGCCATACAATTCGGACAACAACGCATACTCCATCTTGTTCACTGTCAATATCCAGAAAACTATACAGAGAAACCTGTTGGATATTTCGAAACTAATTGTGCTGGGTGCGCCGCTGCTTATGGCAGCAGCAGCACCCAGTCAAATGTGTTTACAAATATTCAGCGGACTATGTATTAAATGGTAAATACGTACAATTCATACATCAACGCATACCCCATCTTAAATTATGCGCTCATGACAATCTTATCCCCGTCATATATGACGTCATAATGACACCATTGATTAAGCGGTTATTATACACGTTACTAGTTAATTATGGCGTCATGTGATGGATGAATAAAATGGAAAGGTATATTAGCAAGTTTATGTTGTGGCATGGTGTGTGCACACGCTACATATTGGCACCTACTACTGACAATGGCAATGCTTTCTGAGCAGGCGTATGCAGTTTGTAGAGCGCTGCATTTGATATTAAACTGTGCAGCCAACGATGACTCGTCATGGTGTGCATCAAGTATATTCAAAAGTGCTACCGAGCCGCTCAGTGTTTGCATTGTATATCACTATGGTATCACATATATATATATATATATATCTCCTTCTTTAGTTTCGTGGGCATTTTAGAGTCACGAATCAACAACAGCGACACTAACACTCAAATGTCATACAAAAATGCCCTTGTGGAGCAGATAGCTGGCACCGATGTCAGCTCTGATCCAACCGAAGCCGTAACCAAAATACTGAAATCTATGGAATCATCCGCTACCAACATCATAGGTGTTCTTAAAACACCCAAACTAAGTTTACTGACGACCCTCTAGTAATAACACTGTCAGCAGAGCAGACAGCATTACGGCTGCGCATCTAGCAAAGCGGCCAACGTGAAGACCGCACCAAACTACGCCGGGAGCGCAATATTATTCTGTGCCACATTGGCGAACACTTACAAGATCATGCTATTCAACAGGCAGACTCACTAGCAGAAGAAACCACCGCCACGGTTGACTGCCACGAAATGTCCCGCGCAGCCCGAGCTCTGAGAGTTACTGACTACACACCACCACCCACTGTACACAACCCTGAAGGACACGTTATCGGGACTGGCCAGGGAAAAGCCGAGCCTATCCCAGAATGGTTCAAGGAACAGTTCACTGACAACGGTGATGAGCCCTTGCACCAGTTCTCAGGAGACCACAGACCATTACTAACACCAATTAAAACAGCAGAAGTTGAGAATGTACTTAATGCCCTGAAATATGGGCGTGCATCTAGACTTGATGGCATGAGAATTGAACTATTCAAATATGCAAGTGACAGTATCTCAAAACCGATCAAGCACCTAATCAATTCAGCTTGTATGCACCACCTTCCCATCAACGCTGTATGCCAAAGTAGCCTTATCGTACTATCCAGGCCCAAGAGGCCACCTGGGCCCCCAGCCAATCTGTGGCCCATTGTGCTCCTCAACAGCATACGGACACTCGTATCCAATGTTACTCTATGCCGCATCCGAGACAAGATCGATTACTTCACCGGATCATGGTATAGTGGCTTCAAACGTGGACGCAGCTGCCCATGTGTTGTATGGGCTCTACGCATGCTTGTGTCGGTAGTCAGGTCCAAACACTGGAACTTCCACAAAATGGGCATTGACATGTCATGAGCCTTCGTCACAATTAAATGCTCACAGATCCTAGATGTAATACGCCAGGCCAGTTGCATTGAGGATGAGCTACGACTAGTGAGACTACTACTTGCAGACACTACGCTGAGAGTACGATTCAAGTCAGTGAAGTCTGTAGCGTTTGAGATATCATTTGGCTCTCCAAAGGAAGATGGTCTATCACTGGTGCTTTTCACCTGCTACCTTGCTGCCGCATTGAAATCTATCCGGGAAGTTCCACAAGACCACCCCCACCCCAACCCCCAACCCCAATGTCAATACGGGGCATGGCGCTAGAGATGGAATATGCCGACGAAGTGGACTTCATAGACGCATAAAAGAAACCCCGTGACGAACTGCTCCAAATACCTGCAAGCAAATAAAAAATTGAGAATCGCTTTATGAATGAATCCAAACCAGAGTTCAACCACATATACCTATCGACAAAGTATGACACTATAGAAAATGACGACCCACTTCGTGGCGGCGAGCCATGGAGGAACAGTAAAATCCTGGGCTCACTGCGTTGCGGTACTGCTCACATTTCTGCACGGTGCATCATGGGGAAGATATCTGTCCAGTCCTTCTGGACGCTATGGATTCGTAGATCAAAGATGCCCTTGATAAAGAGGCTACGTGTATGCAATGCAACCTGCGTATCCTTGATGCTGTAGAACTGGAACAGCTCGGCAGCTCCTAAGGGAGCTCTAGACAAACTCGATGCCTGTCACCGCAAACATATATGCACCCTCACTGGACACCGATGGCCAGACAGCCTAATTTCCAACGATGCATTATACAAGATGTGTAATACGTCGTCGCTGTTTGTAAAGGTTGGCTAGCAAAGATCGGCCATGTTTGGGCATGTGCTAAGCATGCCAGAAGAGACACCAGCACAGAGAGCCTTGGAATCCGCCCTATTCGGAGCCAGAAAATACAAAGCCAGGAGAGGACGTCATTGCATAAATCTGCTAAGCGTGCTACGAGGTGACCTAAAAAGCAGTATTCAGTACACCCGAGGCAAAAATGGACCTGTGGAAGCTAAGGATTTCGGCTGAGGACAAGACACAGTGGGCAAAGGCGAAGAAGGACTGATTGCAGCTGTATGCTGTTTCTACTACCACAGCTGCAGAATACAGTAATCATATAATCCACAACTTTCAAAAGTACTGGATATTCACTGTTACACGGCGATTTCCAGGTTTGGTAAAGCTACATAGGAGTGGACCGCAGATTCTGTTCTCCTCCACATATCAGTTTCCTGATGGGACTACTGTCATCATTAATTTATGTGGTGGATATGTATACGTGAGTAAACTTAGGCCGTGTTGTCACTACTCGACCGACATAACGCCATACTGGTGTCTGGCGTTACTCCCGATTACCTCTCCAATGAGTACACGGCCGTGGTCTCATACTGCCACTATTTCGGTAAATACTAGGTATATCGCCTAGCTTTCTCATTGAACTGGCTAGTGCACCGGAATAAATATACTATTCTTTTCGAAATGTAGGCTAATCCAACCAAATCGGCGGCTTATCTTCCGATATATCGATAATGCTTTCCTATGTGAACGCAGCATATTCCCTCAATACTTGGCTGTCAGGTAGCGTTACCTTCAGTATTTTCACTCACTGTCTGTCATGTAGCGCTACACTCACCATTTTATCTCGCTCTCCACCATGTAGCACTACCGTCCAGTCCTAGAGTGTCTTCCAGCAGTGGGAATGCAAACCGATATACCGGCGATATATTAACCTACATATTTCACGAAATAGTTACACACGATTAGGCAATAAGAAAGAGGCCTTAGATTTGGCTTCATTCACGGAGAAGCGTGCAACCTTGAGCTGTGCTGCAACAATTAAAAACAGTGTATCAAGATGACCTTCTTCATGTCGAAGTCCACACCAGTGTCTATTTCCGGTTACACGCCTATCATTGAGATCCTGTTTTTGGGATTTCAAGATCGGCGTCGAAAACATCCAAGTCATAATATATAGTTCGTCTGATTTACTGATGGCTTATCAGTAAGCAGATTGTTTTATTATTCACCATATGTCACGCGGTTTGTAAAACTCAAGCCCTTCAAATTAGAAATTAGGAAATGGCCACAAGCATAAAAACAGCGTCAATTGTTCCATTGGCATTCTCCGAGTATGGCCAATGCAAGAAATTGCAGTTGTGGCTCTCAGTCATTCCCTGCCATAACACCCGCACTCCCACCCCACCACCCCACAGACCCCAGCCCACCCACTCCTCCCCAACACCTCCCCACCCACCAGTCTTCAACCACCACCACCTCCCCAACACCTCCACACCCACCACCATCCCACCAAACCGCCCCACCCAGCACCCACATCCACACACCCGAACACATCCCCAGCGCCCCACCCCCACGACGTTAAAAAAATCAACATCATCAAGATATGTGCGGAAAGCTCATATTGGAAAAGTAATAGACCTTTCCACCTTATCCACCCACCATATGACGCCATAATCGATTACGTGACGTGGATAATGACATCAAAATGAATGGCGTGATAAGTACCTCACGAACGCATATTTAAAGATGGATTATGCGTTGTTATACGATTTGTATGTCTTTACTATTTAATAAATATTGTGTACACTATTTTGACACTGATTCGACTGGGCGCTGTTACTGCCATAGGCAGCAACAGCAGCAGCCAAATTAAGTACACAATATTCAACAGCTTACGTGTAGAGTTTTCAGCAAATTGATAGTTAGGGCATTCAGGGGCAGATGAATCCCAAGACGGCCAAGACTGGGTGGAGCCTAGCTAGAGGTGGCGGGCCATAGCAAAAACTGGAAAGGTCCATTGAATACAGCGGGTCCATCTTCCAAAATCATCAGTGTCTTAATGACGTATGCAGTATCAAGTTACTCGGCTCAGCTAGGCTAAACGACTGATATCCATCACGTAACCGTTTCGCCAATGTATCACAATTCCCGAGCAAGCATTTGGACTACATGTAAGGGGTTGGATGCGTTGAGATAAATATAACTAGAAGTTGTTGCAGCAATATACAACAGCGACTCACAGTTAAATTTATTTTAAAACATTCTACGTATTGCTCCACATGTCATAACGAATGCCGTGACTGGGATATTAGATTGACACTGGCATGGGTGGTGCACGAAGGTTCAACCAAGTTTTAATTGGAATGTTGCCAGTTTTTTAAGAGATGGTGTTTACTTTAGGAGAATTGTATTTGGATTATAATATGAGGTAGTGTAGTGAGCAATAGCTATTCATTACGAAGAAACCGATGTCCATAGGATACGTGCTGATAAGTATATCTTATCATGGGTCAATTACAATTAAAAGGTGGCGTGCTGTTTGCGATTGCATTTGTATTTTTTAGCATCTGCTTAGCAAAACCATTCAATTTAGACGGCCCTAAGGGACCACCTGTTGATACGATCGGAATGGGCCGCACTAATCCTGAAAGTACAGGCGTCTTAAACTGGAACATAGAAACTGGTAGTGTGAAATACTATATGTATTCTAATTTAGAAGATGTGAGAGCAGATGTAACTGGCCATTCCGTGGCATCGCAGATGCCGAATGCTAGACCTACTTTCGTCGGTTCCAAACAGAACAAACATATAGGTGAGGATTCTAAAACAAGATCTCCTAGAAATCTCGTACACTCTCGAGTACCGCGAGAAATTTCGCAAGGCGGTAGTTACTACGATCATTATAGCTATGGCCACCGTGGACACGGAGGCGATCGCCGTGGCAGTGGATATCCAGGACTGTCTGGTCTACGAGGGCCAAAAGGATCACTCGGAGACATACGAGAACATGGTAACATGGATGGTTATCCGGGTGAGTAGTAAAAATGCATGTGTATTTGCTCTTCATGTACTTCAATTCCTCTTTCCAGTTTATCCATCCGTCATATGACGTCATAATCAACTAAGTGACGCGTATGTGTATGTTGATGTCATAATCATGACGTCATGTATAGTTCGAAATAGTCTTTAGCGCTTCAACGTCCGACACGTTGCACGAATTGTATGTTGTTGCTATTTAATAAACATGCTGTTAAATATTTCGAAACTAATTTGACTGGGCGCTGTTTTTCCCATAGGTAGCAGCAGCACTCAGTCGAATTGGTTTCAAAATATCCAACAGCTTACTTGCATTGCTTGTCGGGGAGTTCAAAGATCGATCGATCCCGACACGACCCTGTTGTGGGCGAGCTTAGATAGAGATGGCCGGGGAATAGCTAAAACTGGAATGATCCATTATTAGGAACTTACATAAAACAGTATGCAGTTGCAGAACAGATGAATCTAGTTCGATCGATGGCTCCCGCGCAAATCTTGTGCTAAGCTCACCACGCTGTGCACGTCGTTCGTTTGAATGGCTTTGAATTCTCAGTTGCCGGAGTTTCAATTTCCTGGTAACTATGCAGGTACAATGTTGAATAGTTTGTAACTAATTTAACTGGAAGCCGTTGCAATTCTGATTTCCTGGATTTCAATTACCTGGTAAGTATGCAGATATACTGTTGAATAGTTTGAAACTAAGTTGACTGGAATCCGTTGCAACCTATGGCAGCAACGGCTCCCAGTCGAATTAGTTTCAAACTATTCACTATGATATTTATTAAATTGTAAATTCACCAAAAACATACAATTCAGTCTGTTACTGTCGAATCCTTGACCATTGCATTGCCGGCATGCATCATTTGAGTGTGACATCGCCAACGTGAGGTTACGTGAGTATCATATTGTATTATATTACTGTGATCTTTGCGTGACAGGTCGGATCCGTCCATTTTGGGTCTCAGCCGCCCGCGCTTTTAATGCCAGTGACGTATGTCCCGTTTGATTCCAAAATCAGGATGTTTTTTTCTAAAGTAAAATGGCCACACTCCGTCCAGGTTTGTTGACTCCAGTAGATTTTCATTTATACCACGGAATATGTAGGCCTACACGTATTGTAGTAGAATGTACAAATAAATCAACCGCGTATTGCTTTGAATAAACAGTTTGAAATAAATACGAAACTTTCGTTTGAAATCATAATACTGAATTAACTAATAGTCAGGGTCACAGTGTAAAAAATATTTTTTTCGTTCAGAATTTTTGGGGATTTGTAAAACTATATATTTTCGGAAAGCTTTTAATGTGTCAATTTCAAATACCAATGTTTGCATTTGCACAAAAGTCTTCATGGCGGCCATCTTGAATTTCAAAATGGCCGCCACCGAAAATCTTTGAAATCCAATATATCTGCAACCATATGACCTAGATTAATACTTTTGATGTCTATAGCTATGATTTCTGGGTCAGTGAATGCATTGGTAACATTTAAAATAAACTTCAAATAACAGAAATCATGTTTTGGTAGATAAGTCCTGACTTAATATGTAATTTACAGACAGCATCTGCAAATTTGTAACTTTTTGTGATAATGTTGCAATGATGAATTTTATTTGGCATATACCAGAGTTATCTCACCAATTTAATCTAAGTACTCAAGCAACAATCAATGTGCTGCATCAGTTGCTGTCTACCTAGCAACATTGGCGTCATCTTCATCATCTGATATAGAGACATCAACGATTGAGTCATCATCATTTTCACACTCTGCGCTGCATTGACAAAGCTCAGTGCATGGTAAGTCTTTGGATTTGCACGAGCATCGATGAGAGGAACAATTCGATTTGCATTGACACCTAACTATCTCAACGAGAGACCTTGGAGCTGGTAAAACATCTGTTGTTCTTTCCTTTAGTTGGCCACCTGTCTCCTTGTAGTATCCATTCTGTAGTGGATTCAGAAACACATGATGTGAAATGTCTGCCTGACCCCACACATTTGCCTGGACTTGCACTCTAAGGACATGCTGTTTCAAAGCACCAATAGTAGGCGGTAGACTTTCACTATCAGCAAGCTGCTTACAGAATAAATGCCAACGTAACTCTGGGATGTTCTCGATTCTAATAGACTTTGGACAGTATGCAGCACACACAAATTTTACCAGAGTTGAAGGTAGCTCATCTGTGACATCAGTGCTTCTCGATAAATTTATCAGAGCGCGATTACATCGCTGTCTGCCTTTAGGAAAAGCTTTACCCATGTTGATTTACCTATCCTAGAGAACCTGCCAATATTGTCTGCTCCATTAAAGGCATGGCATGCGGGTAATGCTCTTACTTTCTCCATGCCTAGAGTGTTCCATATAGGCCGTAGCTTAATGGTACCAGACACCATTGAGATAGACGTATTCTTAAGTAGAGTGTCTTAATATGCTATTGCCAGCACTAAGACATCAGTGTCTGGAGAGAAAATCACCAACTCTGCTGTATCAAGATTTCGCTGTGTTGCACATATGGCAGGATAGATCATTAATGTATCAGCTTCCTCATGATTGTTGTTCTCAAAATGTAGGCTTCTATTACTTATGGGCTGGCCTGATGCTGATGCTATGACCAAGGTAGATGAGTCTGTATTGTACTCAATAGTCTTCTCTGACAGATACCTGCGCAAGGTAATTCTTTGTTTGGTCATAAGACAAAAATATTGTCATAGGGATATGCTTGATACTGGTATCATCTTTGTCTTGATATCTAATTGGATCCTTCCCATGTCGTCGTTTCGCTCTGGTCGTGTTTTTCAGGGAATCTGCTTGATATGTATCAAATACAAGAATTATCTCATCATATCCTGCTGTCAGACCCATTAACCTGTCATTAAAACATTTACTAAGGTCGTTGACTGTCACAGCTTCTGGACAAGAACCATTCCATCCACAACTGCGATTCTCCTACTAGATTCCTTAGTTGCGACGGCAGTTGCGACGGCAGTTGCTTCTGTTGCACCTAATAAGAGTGAATCCTCTGTGCTCTCGGTTTGTAGTAGGTCAGTCAGGAGCTTGATTAACTTCGACTTGTCGGTGCACTGTAGGATAGAGCCACACGGAGCAAACAGCGCCCTCGGTGTCAGTGTGAATTCAAATATTCAACAGCTTACCTGTAGAGTTTTCAGTAAATTGATAGTTAGGGCATTCAGGGAGAGATGTATCCAAAAACGGCCAAGGCTGGGTGGAGCCTAGCTAGAGGTGGCGTGGCATAGCAAAAACTGGAAAGGTCCATTGAATACAGCTGGTCCATCTTCCAAAATCATCAGTTTCTCAATGACGTATGCAGTATCAAGTTACTCGACTCAGCTAGGCTAAACTACCCATCACGTAACCCTTTCGCCCATGTATCACAATTCCCGAGCAAGCATTTGGAATACATGTAAGGGGTTGGATGCGTTGAGATAATATAACTAGACGTTGTAGCGGCAATGTACAACAGCGACTTACAGTTAAATTTGTTTAAAAATATTCTACGTATTGCTCCACATATCATAACGAATGTCGTGACTGGGATATTAGATTGACACTGCCATGGGTGGTGCACGAAGGTTCAACCAAGTTTTGTTTGGAATGTTGCCAGTTTTTTAAGAGATGGTGTTTACTTTAGGAGAATTGTATTTGGATTATAATATGAGGTAGTGTAGTGAGCAATAGCTATTCATTACGAAGAAACCGATGTCCATAAGATACGTGCTGATACGTATATCTTATCAGGGGTCAATTACAAGTAATAGGTGGCATGCTGTTTGCGAGTGCAGTTGTATTCTGTAGCAGCTGCTTAGCAAAACCATTCAATTTAGATGGCCCTAAGGGACCACCTGTTGATACGATCGGAATGGGCCGCACTACTCCTGAAAGTCCAGGTGTCTTAAACTGGAACATAGAAACTGGTAAAACATCTGTTGTTTTTGCCTTTAGTTGGCCACCTGTCTCCTTGTAGTATCCATTCTGTAGTGGATCCAGAAACACATGATGTGAAATGTCTGCCTGACCCCACGCATTTGCCTGGACTTGTACTCTAAGGACATGCTGTTTCAAAGCACCAATAGTAGGCGGTAGACTTTCACTATCAGCAAGCTGCTTACAGAATAAATGCCAACGTAACTCTGGGATGTTCTCGATTCTAATAGACTTTGGACAGTATGCAACACACACAAATTTTGCCAGAGTTGAAAGTAGCTCATCTGTGACCTCAGTGCTTCTCGATACATTTATCAGAGCGTCGATTACATCGCTGTCTGCCTTAAGGAAAAGCTTTAACCATGTTGATTTACCTACCCTAGAGAACCTGCCAATATTGTCTGCTCCAGTAAAGGCATGGAATGCGGGTAATGCTCTTACTTTCTCCATGCCTAGAGTTTTCCATATAGGCCGTAGCTTAATGGTACCAGAAACCATTGAGATAGACGTATTCTTAGGTAGCGTGTCATAATATGCTATTGCCAGCACTAAGACATCAGTGTCTGGAGAGAAAATCACCAACTCTGCTGTATCAAGATTTCGCTGTGTTGCACATATGGCATGATAGATCATTAATGTTTCAGCTTCATCATGATTGTTGTTCTCAAAATGTAGGCTTCTATTACTTATGGGCTGGCCTGATGCTGATGCTATGACCAAGGTAGATGAGTCTTTATTGTACTCAATAGTCTTCTCTGACAGATACTGCGCAAGGTCATTCTTTGTTTGGTCATGAGACAAAAATCTTCTCATAGGGATATGCTTGATACTGGTATCATCTTTGTCTTGATATCTAATTGGATCCTTCCCATGTCGTCGTTTCTCTCTGGTCGTGTTTTTCAGGGAATCCGCTTGATATGTATCAAATACAAGAATGATCTCATCATATCCTGCTGTCAGACTCATTAACCTGTCATTAAAACATTTTCTAAGGCCGTTGACTGTCACAGCTTCTGGACAAGAACCATTCCATCCACAACTGCGATTCTCCTACTAGATTACTTAGTTGCGACGGCAGTTGCGACGGCAGTTGCTTCTGTTGCACCTAATAAGAGTGAATCCTCTGTGCTCTCGGTTTGTGGTAGGTCAGTCAGAAGCTTGATTATCTTCAACTTGTCGGTGCACTGTAGGACAGAGCCACATGGAGCAAACAGCGCCCTCGGTGTCAGTGTGAATTCAAAGTTGCCGATCGAATATTTCAAATCAAGGTCTCGACTCGACTTTGCGAGAATCATCAGCCTAGCAAATAGATCTTTAGTTTCCTTGAGATCAACAGCTTTGTCACGACTACGTACTGTTGTATTTTTGCTTCCGGATGTATACATCTTGTTTTTCTCACGCTTCACTGGTGGCCAAATGCTTACCTCTCCATTAATGGGCTCTTTCACATACTCTTCATATAATATCTGTCCTCTTTCGTCTACATCCAGGATTACTGGTACAGACTCTTGTGGTACATAAGCACGTGAGATAATGTTGTAGATCATGTCACCTTCAGCAGCGAAAGGATTACCATGACTCAGTATGACAGCCTTTATCTTGTCGAGTGTGGTGTGTTCGTGTTTAACAGCACTTGCTCCAATGTCATGGTGATCTCTGACCTTGTCTTCTTGCAAATCAAATTGACACTTGAATTCCCGGGATAACCGTGACAGTTCTGGAGCAGCGAGGACAAATTGCTGTCTCGCATTTGCATTGATAGATATTCCAATTAGTCCTGAGTGCACTTTCATCATTTTGTTCAGATGCTCACATGCATGATCCGCACCAATTGAAGTGAATGGAATGTCATTCTTACTCACTGCAATGTTTTCAGTTTCAAATTCTTGCCATCTGTCTGGATGATTCTGCTTGAGTGCATATATATCTGCTATGTGGCTTGGCCAAAGACGTTTGTATTTGATTCTATCAAAAGCAAAGAATAACGTGCTCAGTGCTTCTCCACCTTCGAGATGAAGGGTCGGATCAGTATTTCGGGATGCTGCGACAAAGAAAAGGATTGTTTCCACACGGTGCAGATAGGTCATTAATGACTTGAACATCGCATGTTGGGACCTCTTTGTCACCCATGTCTGAACGAGATTCAGCATTTCAGTATTAGACAGCACTTGGAGAAGATTGCTATGAGCCGGCATCACTGATTCTGCCCGGCTGGCTTGGTTTGATTTACTGCATGCCTCTTCTATGTCATCTGTAGCTGATATGCATGCACCCCTTAGATTCGGATACTCTTTGAAGAATTCGTCAAAGACAAGTTCATACAATGCGATGTAAGAGTAGATTTGAGCATGAAGAGAACGTGAGTAGTGCTTGCATTTCAGAATTTGTGTCGTTGTGGTAGAGCTAAAGATATCAGCCTCGATCCATGCATCGTCTACTCCGGAGTACCGAGAGCTCTCAATGCAGCCATGACGACATGGAGTTCACCAAGTCTTGGGATAACACCACTCTTTAAATTGGCGTTGATATCTACAAGCTGCACTGCTTTCTCATACAGGGCCATGTCAAAAGTAATGACTGTTAGATGGTCTTTACCAACAGCCATCTCCTTCAATGTGTGTGCTTGTTTAATTACAGTCATTAGCGTTGACCATTCATGAGCCAGCTCTTGGAGAAGAGGCAATGCACCAACATTGGTTAGAGATCTACCTGATGCCAGGAGTGAATTATACCCAGCCCACCCAGGAACCAAACACATCTCTTTCCTTTCATCCTTCCTCGCAACAACAGATGCTATGACCCAACCCATATGGGTCAGCTGATAAGAGTCTGCAACACCGGTTTTAGTCAACACAAAATTACTTTGCATTCCAGGTTGAGCCTTTGGTTTGACGCATGGCAACATAGATATGTGTTGTGGTGTAATGGATAAGCTCTTTGCATGGCCAATGTTTAAAGGTGGTGCAATGGATTCCCCGGGTGCAGAAGCTTTTTGATAGACCACAACAGTTGTTCCCTGTGTAGTTCCTTTACCATCAATGGTATCCTCAGCAAAATCGGTGTTGTCCACAGCAAAGAAAACAAATGTCCCTTTCTTTAGAAATGGTGGTACACCCAGATTATTGAATTGTCTCATGTGTTCGACAACCCAGTTAGCTATTGCTGTTTCTAGAAGCATGGTACGGTGGTAGCATATGCAAGAGTTCTGTGCATGAAGAAGATTCACAATCTTCTTATTCCTGGTGTCGTGATGCACAGATAATGCCAATCCTAGAACCTGAGAATTTGCTCTTCTTTGCTGGGATCTCATTTATTCAGAAGAGGCAGCTTTAGGTTTATGCATCACTTGCCTATCCGCTTTAAGTCCAAATATGAGGGTTTGACAAGATGTAAGCACTGCTCTATCAACGAGACACTCTCTGGTTTTGCTATCCAAACTATCTAGAGGTCCAACCATTATCCATCGTATCAGTGTGTATAGTTCACATGGGATGTCATTCATATTGCTGGAAACAAGGACTGAACCAGGTTCACCATCATTCTTAGTGAATGATGTGATTCTTTTTCGAACAATCTGTGCTGCCCTATAGATCGCCTTCATACCTTCCATACCATCATCTTCACACATCGCAGAATGAACCATTTCTTCCTCACATGCTTCTAGCGAGTACAGAACGGCACACTTGCCCCCTGTCCTTTTGAAGGACAGATCTTACATGATTTAGCTTCAGAAAGGATTTTCTTTTTCAGCCACTGCCTACTAAATGTAGGTGAATGATTGTCCAAGGATTTACGGTCAAACATGTTTATATATTTTATTTCTATGTCAGCCATAGACAGATAAGCCCCATTTCGGGGGTGTGTATCAACAATATGGATACTTTCAATTAGACATGCCATTTGTCGGGAGAGATCATTCTCAGCATTTTTTGTAGTATCTGAATCTCGTAAAATGTGGAAAACATGCTTCCTCCAGCATGGCTTGTGATACCGGACATCAATTGCATGTGCATCACACGGGGAAAGCGAGGTATTTAATCTAGTAAGTAAAGCTGTATCTTGTACTATTTCCAATGCATCTCTTAGGGCTTTACCAGCATTATGAGTTCGTAATTTGAACAATTGCTGATTATGATCGTCTGTCTGGCAGAAGAAACACGGTTCCTTACACAGTGGAATTGTCGAGGAACGTGTAAATACTGAAGTTGATGTCGATGCCTCATCAATAGCACTTTTCCTCTTTATCCCACGTTTCTTAGTAATGTAAGAGCCACTAGATAGTGCATCCTCTATGCGATTTTGTGCACGTCGTATTTCTTCTTTGTTAGTGGCAGTAGAGTAAGAACTGCGATGCCAACCCGCTTTATGTGAAGATAGGTCACTATATGTGCAAAGTCTAAGTCTTTTCTGAATTTCAATGTATGAACCATCTTTCAATGTTGCTCTCTCTTCGACTGCTTGCAACAAATTGGTAAATGAGTCTATTCTTGGATGCTGCACCATTGGTCCTTTAACAGTAGTATCTGTCTGGCATAAAATGCATAGCTTCCAGTTTGTTAACTCCTGTGTTGAATCAAGCTGTACATCGCTCATGATTTACTCAAATTTGATGACAAAATATATTTGATCAATGCTTATTGCAAGATTACAAATGATACTCCTGAAGAGTATTGCTGTCTGATTATGCATATTGCAAATCTATGAGCAGACGATCATTTGAACAACTTTTCTGCAAAAATTTGCTTTCAGTTTACTTTTACTGGTGAATTTGAAAATTACCCGGGGCCATCGATTATTGTAAAATTGTGACACGCCGCTCAACATATACATACTCTGTCATAATATGTTTATTAATAAATATGATGACAATGTGATTACGTAGATAACAGGCCATTGGGCCATATCGTCATTCTATCCCCTCTATAGGATTACTATGGGCTACTGTTACCGTTAAATATTGTAACAAATATTGATTTAGAAAAAAGGTGCGACATTTGCAGATGTTGTGTGAGAATTAGAGGCAAATTAGCATAACGCATGTACTCTGTTACGGTATGTCGGCATGTACATTTCCTAAATCGGTTCCTTTGGTGCACTGCGCACATATTTAAAACTATTTTATGTTCTTCTTTTGTTGATCTAGGTATTTGGCCTGGATTTCTGGGCGATTCCCTATTGTGCCAGGGATGTCAGCCGGGAGACCTTCTCTGTTTTCGAAGATACTGCTTAACGCAAGTCTAATGCGTATAACGCATACGTAAGTATACTAGCAAATATATGCACGTATGCCCCAATAATTGTATTTTATGATTCGCTCTATGAGTCGCAGCCCATCAGCTACACAAAAGTACAAGCATGCCCGCCATCCTACCCATATTCTGCCGACACGTACATGTACCAGTTTATTTCAGAGACGTATCTGCACCATATTTACGCGTTGTCCGCAGTCGAATACCTGTCTCACGCGTCCAGGGAATCCTCTATGTATTTAAACTATCACAAATGTGCGCAATACTCTCGTCATTTGCGGTGAGAACAAGTGTTTATTATGTCACTGTGACCTGGCTTGACGTGTCACCATCTGCACCAAGCTTATACCACTTTCGAGATCCCGCGAGCAATCGTCCACACACGTCTGGTCCAGATATATCCAGTAGCATCAGAGTTATTGACAAATACGTCTTCAAAATAATGAGTTTTTAAAAATCTGGTCGATGAGGCCGTGAACTGTGACCGTGTTATCGCACATTTATATCACACAGTCCCTCAAGTTGGATTATTATATACCAACAACAACACGGGTAGCGCGGAATAAGCATTTGTGTCTAACTGGCTGACTGGCTGGTTGGCTCGCTGGCCTGTTCACAATCAAATCGTATTCAACATTATCAACATCCTATTCAACAGCACTTAAATTTTGCTGGTCTGGGTTAAGGGTACACACACGCTGGAATTGTTGAATCCAGTTTCTCGGTCAATCAAATTACGGCATGGTCAACTATGCCACATGCAGGCTGGCGTCATTATCATTTGCGCCATGATGTGCCGCGATTTAGTCCGTCATAAATGTTTAATGATCAGTCAGATTGTACGAATTATATGCCTTTACTATTTAATACGAATTATGTGGAACATTTTGAAATCAATTTGACTGGTCGTTGTTGCTACCATAGGCAGCAAAAGCACCCCGTCAAATTAGTTTCAAAATGGTCAACAGCTTACATGTATGATTTTGCTGGAAACTGAGATTCAAATAGGTTATGCACGATTGATCCCGACACGAGCAAAACGTGGATGGAGTTTATGTAGAGATGGGCGTGGTATAGGTAAAACCGGATTCATTCATTGACTATATGGTGTGCCGCCAACCGAACTTGAAGGGACGGACTGATCCTTGCAATGAACGTATCCTAGCCGGTCAAGCATGCATCTGACGACATACTCGACATGTGCACCTTGTTGGTTGACGCCACAATCAAATACCGTCGGTCCGAAAGAAAGAGGCAAATGTTTGTCAGTAAGCATCTGAATTCACCTTTCCAGAGTATCCCTCTATCATCTGACGCCATATGACGTCATAATCAGCTAAGCGCTGATTATGATGACGTCATAATCATTACGTCATACATGATTTTATTTAGCCCGTCTTTAACTCTTTGTAGTCCAACACGTTGTACAAAGTGTGTGTCTCTACTATTTAATAAACACGCTGTTGACCATTTTAAATCTAATTTGAGTGAACGATGTTGCTCATAGTCAAATTAATTTCAGAATTATCAATCACTAATGCGCGTATACGTATCTTGCATGTCAGTTACAATTCTGGGAATTCAGAGTGCGCAGTGCTAAACTCTATCCAAATGCGGGTACACCTTGATTGATCTTAGCCAGAAATGGAGGGGCGTTGAGACATAGATGTAAATAAAGAAAAACTGAATGCCAATATATGATGCCCCTCTCTGGGTTTTTTTGGCGGAACCACCATTGAATATTTTTATTATGATACATATTACTAACCACTACGAAGGTCTGACTTTAACTCATGATTTAAATGGCGCCTTGATTATAGAATTCAATCGAAATTCTATCATTATAAATAAGATTTATAGATTAATACTTGTTGACTTCTAATTTCTCTGTCTCTTGGTTGGTGTGGCAAACATCGATTATTATATTTACAATTATAAGCCATACCCGATATGCTGATATACATTTTGGAAGAAATGCTGGCAGGCAGGCAGGCATGCAGGTAGGCAACCAGCCATGCAACCAGACAGGCAGTCTTATACGTGTTGAGAGTAGTAGCTAAAGATGTACGTTGTCTATTTGTATTTCAGGTCAGACGATCAGATACCTATCTCCGGTCACATTATTAGAGTCGCGTTTGATCGTGAAATAACGCAACAAACAATCTGTAGACTATCATAGAAATCTGTCTCAGTAATGGATACAATCAAACAAGTGGGTCTGGAGAGAATTTAGGCGGATGTGAACGTGTATACCTTATCAGAACGTCAGAAGGGGCAATACGAAAGGGAATACAATTTACCAATCGTCAACAAATTACAAGAATTATGTTTCAACAATTAACAACAGATATATTTTGAGAAGCAATCCAATTCACGAATCAAATATGCTCTACACTTTAACATCTGTGTACGCCATTTGCTCAGCGGTGTAGTGCTTATGATATTGCCCCTCACGCGTATATATATATATATATATATACATAATATATATAATACTATATCTATAATACTACATGTAATCGCACCAACAGCTTCCATTCAAATTAGGTTACACTATTCAACAGCTTTTCTGTAAAGTGTTCTGGAAATTAATAGTCAGGGAGTTCAGGGAGGTTTCGGTGCCAAAACGAGCGACGTGTAGGTGTAGCTTAGCTAGAGATGGGCGGAGTGTTGCTGAAACTGGATTCCTTTATTGCTCTCCCGTGAGATTGATTGTATACCATATACAGATAATAATGCAAAACATCTGCAGTCCAGCAGTGAAACATGCCATTTCAATAAGCAACAGGCAGAGAGCACAAGAAGTACATATGTGCATTAAATGTATGTGTTATCAGTAACGGCGATGGATGCGTGCTCGCTTCGTGGACGCACCGTGTAACGACATCCATGGCCGAAAATATATTAATATTAGAAATATAATTATGTGGAAATCTTGACAATCATGGGCCACCATGTGGGAAGGGACCCGTGTAATATCAGCTATCTATGTAGCATGTGTTCATTGTAGGCCCAAATAAAGAGTCTCAATCATACAAAGTATGGAAGCCGAATCTCTCCAAAATAAAACGCACAAGAAACGTGTTAATCATTACAATTTTGACCACGACGTAGGAAATATTATGTTGAATATTTTGAAGGTAATTGAATTGGAAGATGTATCTGCCATAGGCAGCAATGTCTTCCAATCCAAATGTGATCAACATATTCAACAGTACGTATTATTATTGGTTTGGAAAACAATCATAGTTATTTCTCAGCTGTATGGTATCCGCCTGAACGTCGGTGTAGCTAGACGGATATTATTAGGAATAGGAATGCTAAAAGCGGGAGCTGGTTTGACTGGATAGACTCTACAAGTTGTATAATGGGAGAATCCAGTGTTAGCTATGCCCGCCCATCTCTAGCTAAGCTCCACCCCGGCATGCCCATGTTGGGATCGATCCGTACAATCTCTGATTCTCAATTTCTAGAAAACGTTACATGTCAGCGGTTGAATATTTTGAAACTAATTTGCCTGAGTGGTGTTGCCCAGTTAAATTAGTTTCAAAATATTCAACAGCGTGTTTATTCAATAGTAAAGACATACAATTTGTACAACTTAACGGACTATTAAGTGTTTATGATGGACAAAATCGCGTCATTCATGATGTCAGCATACATATAAGATATACTTGGATAATTAAGTTGACTATTTTGAAACTAATTTAAATGGAAGCTGGCCCTGTCATCGGATTCAGATCCAATAAAATTAGCTTCTATATATAAAATGGTTTACTCATTTGTCAATTGAAATTGTGCTATGCCGATTTTAGTAATATAATGAGCGGTTGCTATATTCAGCAATGCAGTACATACGTGTTAACAGTGCCGACTGCACAACCAGCCCCGCTGAGTTGTGTATGTTCCCAAGATTGTTTCAGTGCGATACCATGGCAATAGAATCAGAGAAATAGTATTTCATGTGATGCATACTACAATGTACACCATGACACGTAACCGAGATTGGTGTTTATTTTGCTAATGCCATTTCGGAAATCTACCGCTATCTGAGATAAAAAAACCTCTTTAATGGCTAGATGTGTGTCTCAAAATCAAAATATTTGTTTATTAAATGCCTGCGTGCAGGCCGTGATAATACTATTTTTGAAAATGTGCCACTGAAATTGCTGGCTCTGTTATCGAACGAGTCATTTCGGTGGTAAATTTTCAAAAATAGTATTACCTTGGCCTGGAAATCGACATTCCTCAAGCCCACTGCAGACACCGGTGTTGGCTGGCTTTAAATACTAGATCATACACACGCTTACGTTAACCTACGTACTTTTCATTCTTTGTGAGCGTATATGAGCCAACAACAGAAGAGGCAAGGTCTATAAAATTTCGGTCGCGGCGGGTACCGGATTGCTTCGGATTTTCCGAATATTCGTTCGGATCACACCCAACGTTGTGCAATCCTATTGTATTCACGTGTTACAATTTGAGCCAAATCTGGTCAGAAGTTCCCAACATATGCACAGATCTATGAATTGATCCGATCGGCATCCGGCTTTTATTCTCCGGATCACGGACCATGTCTGGAACTTCTCTTGCGGGTCAACTGGATTGTGTTAAAATTCGAGCCCAATCGGATCAGAAGTGTTTTTTAAATAATATCCCGGACTAAGCGTTTGTGACTAACTGGCCGGCTGGCTGGCAGGCAGGCAGGCAGGCAGGCAGGCAGGCAGGCAGGCAGGCAGGCAGGCAGGCAGGCAGGCAGGCAGGCAGGCAGGCAGGCAGGCAGGCAGGCAGGCAGGCAGGCAGGCAGGCAGGCAGGCAGGCAGGCAGGCAGGCAGGCAGGCAGGCAGGCAGGCAGGCAGGCAGGCAGGCAGGCAAGCAGGCAGGCAGGCAGGCAGGCTGGCTGACCGGCAGGTCGGCTGGCCGGCTGGCTGTCTGGCGGGCGGGCGGGCGGGCGGTGGACTGACTGGGTGGGTGTTTAAGTGGTATGGCGTTTGATTGAGCTGCTAGCCACAGTTAAATGTGAGCGCCTACTTAGTAACTACGTAGCGATATTTGAGAATAGATATGTGGTGTCAAATACAGCATATACTCCTTCAATACATTACTTCAATGGAATGTTGCTAGTGGTGAACAATCTGTATAATCACAGAAATCCAACTATCACAATTTCAAATGAACATTACACGTACAATATTTAAATTGCAGCTGTTGCGTCTGATAGTAAAAATATCCATTCTAATTAGATATACATTCGTCAATAAAAACGTTTCATGACATGATGACCTTTCCATTGGTATGTACTGTTTAATAACAATATATAATAACAATAATAATAATAATAATAATAATAATAATAATAATAATATTATCTGTATTTAAGGAGAGTACATCTTCAATGACCTGATATTGCAGAGGACCTCGCATACAGACCATTTGTTGAAAATTTACCACAGCCATTCCAATGGAAACATTTCAAAAATATTCTTCTCTTGGCCCACAAATTCCAGAAGGAAATATTTAAATTTTGTTGACTTAAAGATGTATATCCAAACTAAATTCTTGACTATTTGTTAGTTTATGGACACGTTAACTAACTAGCTTTCCATCAAATTGTTGTCAAAATAGTCAGCTGATAATACAATTCTAATTAAATAAAGATTTCATAACGATTTGATGCATCAACGTTCAATAAATTTGTTCTCAATATAACAAGCAGAAGGGCTCAATGTTGTAAGACTTGCTGAAGATATTTCGAACAGCTTTTTTGATAGTCGTTGCTGACTAAAGCAGAGATATGTCAAATCGTTGCCATTCAACTGAAAATGGTAATATGTAATATGGTCTTGCGTAAAAAATTGAAATCGGCCACCGTGCCTCTTTTTTCCAAACCACGTCGATCATCTCACGCACTCGTATGTGATTTATGTTACCATAGTTCTGTTATACTCGATTGTACGATTACTATTTGTTGGAAGAAGAACACGAATACATCTTAGATAAAACTTTGCCAATGTCGGATTTTTAAAGCATCAGCCAATCATTAGCCCTGTTCCTCATTTCAGAAAAGTGATGTTACGTGCCGTTGCTTAGCAACCACCGGTAGAACGGTGCGTAATTACATTACACTTGTCTTGCAGATGTAGAAATCGTTGACAGTGCACTCATTGATGCGCCACTTTGACTATTTTTCAGATAATTTGACTGGTAGCTGTTACTGCCTTTGGAAGGATTGGACGGCAGCAACAATTACCTGACAAATGGACCTTTACAGTTTTAGCCATGCCCACCCATCCCTTGTTAAGCTCCGCCCACCTCTCGCCCGTGTTGGGATCGATCGATCCCTGAACTTCTTCACTATCAATTTCCAGAAAACTATACAGAGTAACGTTTTGGATATTTTGAAACTAGTTTCAAAATATTTAACATAATGTTTATTAAATTGTAAAGCCATACAATTCGTACAACGTGTCGGGCTATTAAGAGTTAAGACGGCCCAAATGTAAACATGTATGACGTAATGAGTATGACATCATCATACACGCCACTTAGCTAATCATGACGTCATGTGACGCCAGATGATAGATGGATACTCTGGAAAGGTGAATTATCTTCTCGTTGTTTAAACGCGTATCAATATGCTTTTCTTGCAGCTGGTAGCGTGACGGTTAAACGTGTTAATCCGAACTAGTAGACGTGAACTTATAGCTAGGTCTTGTAATCCATCTCAATAATGGAGAGACCCGGTCTGTCGCTCACAGATTTGAGAGCACGTGTCAACCAACGTCACAATCTCAATGACATAAGTCCGCCACAAAACTGGAAATGCTCGGCACGAATGTGTCCGACGCGATTGTATTTTGTGAAATTTACAATTTAACATACAATCTGTTCAATGTGTTGAAACTAATTTGAGTGTTGCTGGTCACGGGATGCACTACCATCATACGTGTATACTAAATGTAGGAATACGATCTGCCAATCAAAACAGACATTTATTTCTATGACCCGCCCATATCTGGCTAAGCTCCGCCCATGTGTTTCGCGTGTTGCGATGGATCTATATACTTTGAACGCTGAGTTCTCAGAATCCCATTTCAAGGTAGTTATACAGGTAATTTGGAGAATATTTTGAAACCTATTCAGCCGAGCCCAGTCAAATTAGTTTGAAAAGTATTCACCAACATGTTCATTAAATAGTAAATCCAAGATACATACAATTCCTATACTTGAACTTTTCCAGTTATGCGACGGAGTATTCTATGTGAATTATGATGTTCACGCCATTCTACACGCGGCGTTGATGATTATGATGTCATATGAATGGCATATCCATTATCTTACCTCATAATCAAAATTCTGTATGTCGGTCACAATGTCGAACGGTCCGCCATGAACGTGCCTGAACAGTATGTCTTTGGCGAATTTAAATATTGCTGACTCTTTTGAAACTACTTAGACTTGAACCCGTTGCTGGCACGTTTTCAAATTAGGTTCAAAATATTCACCAGCCTACAGGCATTGTTATTGCGAAAGTTATATTTTCAAAGTTTGAAATAAATGATTGAATGCAGTTATAGGTAAGAACCTCACCCATCTCTAACTAAACGCCAGCCACACTTCCCGTGCTGTAATCGAGTTCTGGGTGCTGTTGCTGCCTAGCAACAGCGCCGAGTCAAATTAGTTTCAAAATATGCAGCAGAAGGTTATTAAATAGTAAAGACATGCACGTTCTACAACTTGGCGAACTATTAAACCTTTAAGACAGACCAGATCGCTTTTTCATGACGTAATTAATTATGACGTCAGCCTACATGTGAAGCAGTTGAGTATGACGGCATATGATTGATTGAGAAAAAGGATTTACAATTCCAACATACATCAACGCGATCTAAGCTTAGCTTGACATGCGCATGTTATAGCTAGCAATTTATTACCCCTCTGTGATGTCACATGCCCAAATGCTGTTATTTGATTAGTTAAGATCAGGGATGGATGATCTGATATTTCCCTCACGCGAGGGCAATACCACATGGTATACCCCCACCCCTGTGCGAAAAACGTGTTTTAGTTTTACTGCGCAGCGAGCCATGAAGCTCAGTATAATAATAAAGTATGCATGTTGCTAAAATGGCGGATACGCGCCCGTTTCGGAATTGTTGAAGTTTACGATTTCAAGTGACTCAATTTCAAGACAACTATACAGGAATGCTGTTGCACATTTTAAAACTTATTTGGCGGGAGCTATTGCAGCAGCACGGTTGTAGATCCCGCAAAACACTTGTAGTGAAATAGCGAACGCATTACTCGACACATTAATCATAGCCATAACACGGCGAGTTACATATCGATCGCAATCTTGTATATTTCTTCGTGACATGATAATAATGATCCGCATGACGAGCGTATTACATACGGAAATCAACATACCGATGTGAAATTGATTACACATAGAATTACTTGTAGAAGTAATGAGTGTATGGTAAGGCAGCATCCGCGCCCAGTCAAATTAGTTTCAAAATATTCAACAAAATGTTTATTAAATAGTAGAGACATACAATGCCTCGGGATATTAAGAGTTAAAGACGGGCCAAATATAAATATTTATGAGGTAATGATTATGACGCCATCATACACAGCACTTGGCTGAGTATGACGTCATAGCACGTCAGATGATGTGTGGCTACTCTGGAAAGGTGAATTGGCAAATGAGTATCTTAACTGTCTGGTTTTAGCCTGGCTAAGCCATATATGATTTACAAAGGATTGAATATAAAAGTCGTACACGGTATTGACTGATTTGATGCAGGCCTGTATTAAGAAAGGCTTGCCGGCGTTCAGTGGCTTAATACCTTGTAAGATGTTCCTTAAGAGATTGCTTTACGAAAATGGAGCCAAGATTATCCTAAGCTCATATACATGGTTAATTTTCCGGTTGTCTTCGACTTCCGTAACAGAAGCATGTGCCTACGAATCACAACGTGCACCCGCTCGTGGTGGTTTTTTTTTCTAGAAATGAGGCATCATGCGTGCGCCAGGTCAGACATCAACCCATAATGCAATTTGATGGAACTCAGTGAACACCATTAGAAATGAATAGGACAAACTTAGTCAGAGTGTTGCCAAATTGAAATTCAGATCGAAATTATGGGTGGTATTGCCAATTGTTTGGAAAGTCAAAGCAATGTGTGTTATTGCTGGCTATCAGCAATTATAGAGTTAATCCTTGACTATTTATCCAGTTCTTTCTGCAGGCTAATAGGTCGTTTTACAAGTTTAATAAATCTATACTCGTTACTTGTTACTAGTAGTCGCGTTAGTCTTTGAGTAGGACATTGCTAATTTGTGTAGCAATAAAGGCAAACTTTCTCCCGAATCTGAATCTTCGAGTCATCAGGCCCAGTATTGGCGAGTCGATATCAGACTCCGTTCGACGTCTCAAGTAAGCTTAAGAAGTATCCAATTTCTTCAATACGAGAAGGCCGCCTACCGTCTTTATAAGGCGTGTGCTCATGTTGTTATCTTTATGTTGAAGGAATATTTGACTAAACCTTCTCAAAATAATGCTATTGAAACTCTTAATATTATGGTACAGGGACATAGCCACATGGCCACACCAACACTAATGGACGGGCATAGCGACACACGCTCACGGACGCATCGCCATCACATGGTCGCACGCATAGCTTGATAATAGCCACGCCCAGACACGCACCCGCAGCAAAACGATTACGGGATACCGATGGATGATCGACACGCCCCGTGACACGTGACAGACTCGATGGCACTGGGCGCGAACCTTACAGCAATACATGGACAAATGTATGCATGGACTATCAATCGACACGCCCACTATGAAACAATCTGACGGAATGGACACGTGCAGAGTATAACTCCTGTAATTCAATGTGCCCATGTAATGCGATTGTATTACATACGTTAATTAGTATTAGTTAAATTAGTTAAATTATTTAATTATATTCTTGGGCCACATTGACGTTCACACAGGCTAGCAATTAACACGCATAACCTTGTTGGGGTTAACGACAGAATCATATTTAAGTATGGTCGAATGTTGACGACAGGTACTTAGACAGTCAGTTATGGAGAGTTACGGTTACCGACTCGCACATACTTGGAGAGCGGTCTCTGACCACTAATGGCAGCTAGTGACCTGTGAGATTGTCAGTTATGTGGTAAGTTGGCTTTCCAGGTATAGAGAATTATGCGACTTAAAGTTAACTTTGTTATGTTTTACTATGCTACTTCTCTCTTAGGAATCGATTGTAGTTAAGTAGAATAGGCTTAGAATGTGTAAGCGACACGTGACTAGAATTTGGAATTATATGTATAAACTATAGGATTAATACAGTTCAGTAAACGGGACATCATTAATAAAATGCATCATTGGGTCAACCATTCCATCTGTCTCCGCTAGAAGGAAGGTCCCAGTCGATACGCGGATTGAGACGGTGGGGAGGAAATCCCCATAAGAACCACCGAGCGGGCAACCCGTCTGATCACCCAGGTACCATAATATCATGGAATGTACACGCGCGTTCGTCTTGGAATGCGTTGCGGTTACGGATTGTGAGATTACAAGGTTGGCCGTGATTACGCAGCTATTGTCGACGTGTATTATCATCACGCATAAAACAATGTTGTTGCAAATAAAGTGATTTAGATCAATATCTAACGATCGATCGATCGATATTAATTCGCATACACGTGACAAAAGAAACGTTAGGGTGGAACTCTAATTTCCGATTTCAATTGGTTTGTCCCAAGTGCCTTAGATTCCTGATAATCCCAGCGGATGGCTATCTCCTGTTTACATACACGCTGGAGGAGGGCTGTTGAGTTTCCGGTACCCTATGTTGTGAGTAAGCTTGACGCCATATGAATCACTATAAGGTAAGAGATACAAATCTTAGTCGGCCATCGTTTAACACGCATACATATCAGGAATGAAAACAGCGTTAATATATGTTATGATGCAAGGGATATGTTTGGTATTTATTAAACTAATTTCACTGGGAGGTGTTGCTGGCTATGGCAGCAACAGGTTCCAGTCGAATTGGTTTTAAAATATTCAACAGCGTTCATGCACATTTGTCTTGATATTGAGAAACTAGTATCCCAAGGATGAAACATTAAAAATAACCGCTTTTCCTGCTAGCATCCTTATGGCTCGCGCATGGCGCAACGATATTCCATCAATCAAATGGCTTTAGTGCAAGTCTCGATGAAAAGATTAGCAATTTCGCATTTATTCTGCACACAGCCCATTATACGAATTCACATATATGAAAAAACGCGTATGCACAACTAACACATGCGCAAATATAAAATAGCAAACGATCATATCGTGTTGGAGATGGTATCTATCGATATATATTCTGATGAGTATAGGATTGGAGGTGGGGTGAGGGCATCGTTCGCAACCCCTGGGTAATATGCTAATAATAAAATAATAAAATGATGCACACATAGAACAGGATCCGTTTAATTTATAGCGTAACCCTTTTCCTCCTATAGATGGTATTGTCAAGCACAAGTATACTCATAATGATAAAAGCAAATCTATGTTGCTGCCACCCACCCACCCACCCATCCCCTGTGAGCACATGCAATGTAACAAGTCCATATATGTTGCAGGGTAGACCACTGATCTGGCATGGGCCTGTTCTTTGGCAGGAACATCTGATTATGTCCACGCTATAATCTGGGGGGAATTTAAGAAAGTCCTACAGAGTTTAGTGCTTGTGGGTGATTTGTTTCTAGAGTTCGCCACAACATTGCTTGAAGTGACCTATCTTCACATTTGCTGTCAATGCCTCTATTGTCGGTGGCATGCCACACAGTCTTGACGCTAATGTGCGACCCTGCCATTCATTTACCACATGTATGTACTATTGTCTCTGGCATGCCCTTGGATTTATTTGTTCTATAACGGGTGGAAATGAAAGTAGTGGCCTGTGGCATGACACCATTTAAAACGTGCCTCTAGGTTTCCTATGCGGGATAACACATATCTAAACTGGTACCCGACACCAATTGCTCATAATCGCAATAGTGGAGCTGGTAACGGCTACAGAGTTTACGGAACTGATTGGCTATGACTAACAAGAATATTTCTATTGGTTATCAATTGTTAGCACGGGGAATCTCAAAACAAGAGCCCAGAATATAAAATACATCTATTTACATGTTAATCAGATGATTACGAATAAGGCAATATATCTCGTAACACCGCAAGTATTCAGTTCATCTTATGAAATGCAAATAAACATTCGTTGACATGATTTGCTACAATTTCATAGTCATTCGTCAAATCAAACTGTTGAAATGTATTTCTGCAAACGTGTTCTAAGATTCCGGGAAATATCAATCTCCGGTTGTTGGAGGTACAGTACAGGTCAGAAATAACTTAAAATGCTTCCAACGCAAAATAAAACATACTGCTGAATATTTTGGACTTAATGTGATTGGAAGTTTGTTTTGGAAATATTTTAACTTATTTATCAACTGGACTGTAGTCCTACTGTATTGGAGTCTGTTGTAATTTGAGGGTGGGTTGCGGATAGGTGTCTAACACGGCTGTAGGTTGTTGAGTCTTTCATATGGGCATTTTCTCAGATATACAGGTGTAAAAAATCAGCTGATCTAATGCAAACTGACCATCATCGACCAAAATACCACAGATTTAAGCTTTGAGCTTTTGTTACATGCAGTTGATGGTCTTGACAGTGAAAACAGTGATACCGGTATATAGATTTTGATCCTTGAGCCAGTGGCCATCATCAATTCTTCTATTTTGCATGGAAATTGTCATTTTGTTTACAAATTCGTTCATTTCTGACCTAAATTGTCATGTGTTTTTTCAGAATTGTCACATTTGGGACTTAGATATCCATCCTTTGTACAGAAATGTTTGTATTTTCATCCAAAATGGTACATTTTCTGCATTTGTACCAAGATTTTCATGTTTCTGAATACAACTTATGCACTCCTGCCCAAAATCTTCATGTTTCCAGTCAAAATGATTGCCTTTAGAACAGAATGTCTTTATTTCAGCTGAACTTTTCATTTTTCGGACTTAAATTTTCATAATACTAGCCTGGATTTTGTAAAATGTTCACATTTCTATTTAAATCTTTGGCATTTATTTTTATATTTCAAGCTAACAAGTGTGTTTGGAACCTAGTTTCGATTTTCTAATTCAAATATTGATGTTACGGGTGAGTGGTACATGCTCCTTGTCTCTCTTGTTTCTTTTGTCCCTCTTTTGGTATGTCAATCCCATGAGATTAGGATGGTGTTTTGGTAATTCTGGGCATATCTTCCTGATGCATGTATAATATTCTAAGACAGATTCATAAGATTTTTATAACTCAAGCCTCAACTCAAATTATAGAAATAATCAGGGCTAGAAATGAGCATATGAAATCAATGCTGATCCAATCAGATCATTTTGCACGGATCCATGCTGCATATAACAGTTATCACTCAGTCCAGTTGTACATGTCAAAGACTGTTCTCTTGTCCTGTACATTTTATATTTCTCAAGCCCATTCTGGAAGTTGGGTTCTGTCAGCTTCATAATTAATTTGAAGTGTTACAAGTTACAACAACTTTACAATAACTGTTCACAGATTGTCACAGCTACAGGGGTTTGATAAAGTAAGCAGTAAATACAAATCTGTTTTATATTTTTGGATTGGCTACTTGTGAGACACAATTGATCCAAATGGATTAATCTGGATCAATTACCATTATTAGCTCACCTGGCCTGAAAGGCCATTGTCCGTCTGTTCGTCGTCCATCCGTCGTCCGTCAACATTTGCTTTAAAACACTACTCCTCCTTAACCAATATCTTAACCACATCTTAGCAAACCTTTGGCCAAAGGATGCTATTGTGCTCGAATCCTAAACTTCCATTTGGAATTTTGATTCATAAATGTGTGGGTCAAAATCTTAGACTTTATTCAAAATTGACCGGAAATTGTTAAATTGCTTCTTCTCCTTACCCTTTTGGCCGATGTCAATCACATTTGGCTGAAAGGATCTTATGGTCATACGTTATAGTAATTTCCTTCAGAATTGTGATTCGTAAATATTTTGGGTGAAAATCTTAGATTTTATTTAAAATGTACCGGAAATTGTTAAATTGCTACTCCTAATTAGCTGCTTGATAGATTTCAACCACATTTCACTAATGGATTCTATAGTGGTAGGCTCTAGAAATTTTACTCAGAATTTTAATTGATCAATTTTTTGTAGGTAAAAAATATGTAAAATCTTAGATTTTCTGAAAAATGTACCAGAAATTGTCGAAACGCTGGTTCTCCTTAGTTGCTTGACAAATTTCAACCAAATTTGGCTAGAGTGACCCTATCAAGGTAGACTAGAATTTCTATTCAGAATTTTAATTGGTCTATTTTTTAGGTGGCCATCTTGAATTTTCCGAAAATTATCCTTCGTATCTATTTAGATGCAAATGGTTCACATGCTAATGGTCCATGTGAGTGCACAGGCCCTTGGGCCTCTGGTTAAATGAATTAGCTTTTACTTATCCAAAGGTCCACATGATCACAGAATCAGTAGTCTAGTCCTGATCATATATAGTAATTTACCCGGAGAAAGGTTACAGCAATAATGGTTTTGATGGTTGGTCAATGGTGCAAATTAAATATATCACTATGCATTATGGAAAGGAAGTTGTGGGTTTTTTTAATTACCATCCATCATTAATTCCACGCTGAATATTTTAGTGAGTGGGTGGGTAGGGCATCTGAGATGACTCTCCTTGTACAAATTATGTTATATTAACCTTATAGCGCAAAATGTGACCAGTTGATACAAACAGCTTGTCAGATATGTTGATACAAATAATAGTTGTAAGATGCTGTGCCAGCTTCTACAGATCCAGTAATTCTAATTTCAAAATATTCAACATATTTATGGGTTGGAAT
>CM067371.1:29435292-29447792 GCA_034401795.1 Chaetoderma sp. LZ-2023a | reverse complement strand
TAGGCAGCAATAGCACCCTTTCAAATTAGTTGCACCATATACAACAACTTAACTGTATAGTTTCCATTTATAGGCTACGCATTCGGAGATCGATCAATCCCACACGGCTAAGTGTGGTGGAGCTTAGATAGTGATGGGCGGGGTATAGCTAAAACTGGAAAGGTCCATTCCATTAGCCAGTGGACCTCATGAATGTTTTATCCCCCCATCAACCAATAGATTGAATTGACTAAAACTACGTTAGACGTACAGTTTATTGGACTGGTTCCAATGCCAGTGTTGCGATTTATAAGACTAAACAGTATATAGCCCATGTACAATCCTAATACTGTTTTTGACAACGACCCTAGACGGAATAAATTAACAATTCCCAGACTCCATTACAAGCAAATTAAGTTTAGGTAAACACAGACGAAATCAACCGGAGTTGTTTTTAGCATGACGACATTAATTTACACGAGTTATTGCCTACATAATCAGCGATCAAAGCAGCCACATGACGTTGTTTCAACGTGGAATCCACGTTGACATCACGTCATGACTTGATGTCAACGTGGATTCAACATTGAAACAACGTCATGTGCCTGCTGGGACAGATTCCAGCATTGACTGCTAGGGAGAAAACATATTACTGTGTAGTGAATGTAGTCCATTGGAAAACTGTTATAGGTATGCCACATGAATGATACAAGGAAGCAAATATGTAACTAGCCACCACACTGGCTATTAAAGATGAAATAAGACGAACTATCTGAGATTGTATGTACTGTCAATGGACCTTTCCAGTGTATCTATCTATCATGTGGCGTCATAAATAACTACGTGACCTTGTAGGCTGACGCCATAATCAATAACGTCAGGAATGTTATAGATAAGTACGTCACGAATGCTTAATTGCTGGCGGACTAAGCGTAGCTGCACGGACTATGTCTTACTATCTAACTAACATTATGTTGAATATTTTGAAACTAATTTGACTGGGTGTTGTTGCTGCCATAGTCAAATCAGTTTTAAAATTTTAAACAGCCTACCTGTATAGTTTTTCGTAAATTGAGATTCAGGGAGAACAGTGATCGGTCGATCCCAACATGGTCAATGCGTGGGTGGAGCTTAGATAGAGGTTGGCGGGGCACAGCTAAAACTGGATCCACCATTGAAGCTTAACGCCACGAAATGTAAGGTGATGCCCTTCGGCGGAACAAATGCCTG
This sequence comes from Chaetoderma sp. LZ-2023a, assembly GCA_034401795.1. NCBI lineage: Eukaryota > Metazoa > Mollusca > Caudofoveata > Chaetodermatida > Chaetodermatidae > Chaetoderma > Chaetoderma sp. LZ-2023a. The sequence goes on along the minus strand of CM067371.1, from coordinate 29,446,583 downwards.
CTACGAATAGTTCATGCTAGGATACTCTGAAGCTGTAATCATAAAAGGCAATTACCTGTGAGAACATCTTAGCGTCTATGTTGAGAGTGCATTACAGTTCGACCGACATGTTGATACTATGATGTGTGACGTCACATTATATTTGTGACGTCAGACTATTACTGATTTAATTAATTTAGGAAACATGGATATGATGGGTTAATCAAATTACCATTTAGTCCCACTCCCCTGCCCATGCATTCCATACCTATGATCATGAAATAAACATATGATCGGATAGTTCCCAATGCATATGCTAATTAGGCTCTTGTCTGTAACTGATTACCACAGAGTATAGAATTGTTCGATCTGTCCTAGAGGCCTAAGTCCACCCCACTATGTAACTCGGTGAGCTATTGATCGATCTAGTGTTTTTTAAGTCGATGTGTGTACGGTAGACCCGGCATCAATATTATTTGAAATTAACATGACACATTCAGTGCACATGATTGGCGCCGTTATGATTGGAAAATACCATTGTTTGCCAATATTCGATCCCAATAATCTAATTTGAGTTGCAGCCATATCCATACACTGTCGCTCCTATCTCCTCAACCCGTTCATTAAATCTGGAATCCTTTGCATTGATTCGAAATCCTTCCTATGTCACATAGATTTGTCCTGACATAAAATCTACTGCGGCAATATCCCTGTAATTCTTGATGCATTGATACTAAACATTCGAGCCATTTAATTTACACCACTTTTGCCGATTTCCTGTTAACTCGAAACTTCTGATCTGGTCATCAACAAATTTGGTACTTATCATGGACAGGCTTTTGAGGTCATAGAGGTCAAGTAACACCTGGTTTGACCTGCTTGTCCAAACATCATAGAATGTTGAGCTTTATAACCCCTAGATTTGCGTCCATAGCATGACCATACTTTCTAGATCATGACCGTGAAATAACCTTAGAGTCAAATTTGACATATTTGAGCTAGATAACTCGACAATCTTATGATATTGGGGCTCGTCCAGGATTAATAACAAAGCACACACATTAGTCATCATAATAGGCAGGTCGTTCGACATCCTCAATCCAAGCACATTCGTGCTACTCTCCAAATGCTTAGTACCCCATATGCTGTGTAAATCGGCTGGTTGAATATAGAAAACTGAAACTGAAATTGAAATCACACTTGAAATATTAAAATCTCGTCTGGTCAACTCTATAAAAGAAAGATATAAACTCGTCGAGAATGTTCAGCGCAGAGCCACAAAGAGCAACCTAGGAATCCATTATATAGACCGTAAACAATTCCGGAAGCTTACACGTTAAAATTATCGATACCTACATGGTGACCTAATATATACCTACATATGCATGCACGACACATTCAAGGTTGCTTTTGAAAACCCTCTGTCATCCGACAAAGGTGACCGACCCCGTGGCAATAGTTTAATCGCCACAAGCAGGGATTCAACAGTGACACCAGAAGAACATGTTCATATGCATTCCTCTAAACAGGCACTGGAACAGCTTTCACGGCACCGTGGTAACTGCTCCAAAGTTCAACGAAGTTACAGGACATACCTTTGACCACGCGGCATACACAACACAATTCTCTAGTCAGCCCGTCAGCGCTCACACAACTCAGTTCAGCCAGTACAACAAGTGGGTGAATATGAACGTGAAGACACGCTACATGTCGTCTAGCTTATCCAGCAGAAGAAGACTATGTAGGTACCAACGCCGTTTTCTCGTACTGTAGGTCCGGGGAAAAGTAATTGGGATGCGCTTGCAGATCCCCAACCACTGGAAGCCAACACAGCCGGGTGTGGCCGTGGTCTTTCCTCGGAAAAGTAAACACCTTTAGGCAGACGAACAGGGAATCAGAAATTTGTGTAATTCGATATTGGTCCCCTGCGCCGTTGGCCAACGGGCGCCCGATATCAAATTCAATATTGGTCACCTGCGCCGATATCGAATTTGATATTGGTCCCATGCGCCGTTGCCATCCTCGCATTTCCAGAGGTAAACATGGACCACTGGTTGACTGCTAAATTATTTTATTTCTATCATTTAATTTTTTTTCTTAGAAAATTGTGGCTAAGTTGAGGGAATAGTAGCTATATAGTTCACCTCCTTTGAGAAATAATAACCCCAGACTACCCATTTAAATTATCTTCACATCTGTGCTTGGTTTACTGGAAAATATGGATGATATAATGCTGGGAAATGTTGGCAATGGACGCTTTGCATTCAATGTAACACATTCATGTGACCGAGTTGATGGTGGGGTATGAGAACCCTGGACCAGCCTATTCTTGAAAAGTGCCGCCCCTAGCTAAGCTCCACCCACACCCAGCTCGTGTTGGGATCGATCGATCCCTGAACTCCCTGACTACCAATTGCCAGAAATATATACAGGTAACCTATTGAATATGTTGGAACTAATTTCACTGGGCGATGTTGCTGCCTATGGCAGCAGCAGCGTGCAGTCAAATTAGTTTCAAAATATTCAACAGCATGTTTATTAAACAGTACAGACATGCAGTTCCAGTTCGCATACCGTGTCGGACCATTAACAGTTAAAGATGGGGCAAAGAGAAACATTTATGACATAATGATTATGACGTCATCCTACGCGCCACTTAGCTGCTTATGACGGCATATGACGTCATATTGATGGATGACTACTCTGGAAAGGTGTATTAAGTTCAACCTATACAACAGTACGTTTTAATTTGCTTTGGACGCATGTTAAGTTATTTCTGACCCGTGGTATATTGCACCACAGGCGACGACGCCGATTGAGCAATGGAGGGATCCAGTTTGACCTATGCCGCGCCCATCTTTAGATAAGCTCCATCCACACCCCGCCCGTATTGGGATCGATCGATCCATGAACTGCCTAACTATCAATTTATGGCTGTTGAATATTTTGAAACTAATTTACAGATAGGATCTCTCCATTAGCTTGTAGAATATTGAATTTTATGCAATATATATGATACATATAAATAAACTAGATGCACTAATATCAATGAGGAGTAGTCGTTTCGAGAGCGCAAATCAAACAAAGGTCATAGCGTCTTTAACCACAAACCGGCCGGAATTCCATATCACTAAATTCCATTCCTTACCTAACTGGTGTTCATTTACCAAACATTTATGCTGCAGGGCGTTGCTGTCTAAGATAGCAACAGCTTTCAACTTCATCATTTCCACTATACGCACGGGCCTTTCTTATAATGCTGTCTATATAACATTGAACTTGCTGACGCCAATGTTATATGTGTGAAGAATATGCAACTATTCTCTCCCCATTAACTGTCTCCCTGCTACAGGCCACCAGGTACTAATTCTAATCAGCTAAACTACTTGACTTGCTGACTATTTTGAAAGCAATTTGACTGATAGTTGTTGGTGCCTTAACCACCAACAACTTTCTGTCAAATGTTTTTCAAGATAGTTAGAAGATCCATAGATATACGCCCTGTAATATGTCGTCTGCAAAAAAACTCAGCAGTCAAACGATTAATGAACGAGCTGCATAGCGGATGCTTTGTTGCAGAAGTATAAAAACAATTATTAACGATTCAAAGAAAATCAAACGTTTGTGTGATTTGACATAGTTGTAATTATAACCCTACCAGACACATTTAGACACACTTTAGCTTAAGGGATATATCTACTTTCATTTACGTTATATTACGCTTATCTTTGCATCACAAGTGGCAGATTATATTCAAGTTAATACAATTAATTAAAGGTCTACACTTTTCTCTTTGCGCAGCCTAAACCACATGGCGTTTTCTCGCGCTAGTGACGTGCACGATTCCTTGGTAACCGGTGTCGCGCTGAAAATAATCTTTTGTCGGTTACACAGTTAGTAGCGGAGAAGTTGGAATGCAACATGGAGCTCAGATTGCTGAATGGTGTTGCCGCAATCGCGTGACCACCATGAATATTAGTTATTAATTTAAATACAATTGAAATGAGGAATCTGATATTTCAGATATGTATTGAGTTTTCTGATCAGCTGTTGAAGGAAAATGGCAAAGCGCCGCGGTGCTATGGCTTGCTTCATTAATAATGGCGATGTGCAGTGGATACTATACTCGGACTAGAGCCTAGATTTGTCACGAATGCTCATGCATTTATTGCAACGGCATAGCCATATACACGATTTCATATCAGGTAGAAAAAAAGCCAGATGCTGAAACAGAAGGCCTGACCGTCAATCCAGATACAGTATGCTGCAAGAAAGGGATCATGTATTAACTGTTTAAGATTCTGTCGTTCCCTAAGCCGTACTATGCACTCGAAGAGTATATCGTGTCATCAGTTTAAGGTTCCAACAACGCTATGGAGGAGGCGCGAGGTACTGGCAGCACCTTGCAAATGCTGCAACGAGAAGCGACTCGTGGTATCCGTTACATAGTATACAGGCAGATAGCTCATCGTCGACACCACAACCCCCCCCCCCCCACCCTACCACCCACCCACCCCCACCCCCATCGGGCGCTTCAAAAATATATATCCGTTTCTATCTATGGTAGCAAATCTTGTTGGCATTAGTAAAGCCATATTCATACATAGAATCTTCCAACAACAAAACACGAAATAATAATAACAAATATCTACTAAGATAGAGATGCATTCGGTTTCATTAGTAAAATGTAAACATTACATTGAATACAAATTGCGTAATATGAGCAAATGCATGCATTGCAGAGGGATATGCCGTGGTATACTTGTAGTATGACGTCATATACGTGAGTGACATAACATATACATTTATTGATACCATCCCCTTGTAGGGGAATGGAGTTTTCCAGTATAGGCATCCATCTTATGTCGTCAAAATTAACTACATAACGTGTAAGGTGACGCCATAATCAAAGACGTCATGAATGGCGCAGAATTGAAGACGGACTAAGCGTTGTTGTACGAATCGTTACTATTTTATAAACGATATGTTGAATATTTTGAAACTAAGTTGACTGGGCGTCCCGTCAAATTAGTTTTAAAATAGTCAACATCTTACGTGTCTAGTTTTCTGGAAATTGATAGGCAGGCTGTTCGGGGATCGATCGATCCAAACAAGGGCGACACGTGGGTAGACCTTAACCAGGGATGGACGGGGCATAGCTAAGATTAGAAAGGTCCTTTGGCGGATCCGATAGTCACCCACGTATCGGACGTCAAAATCAAATATATTACATGTTAGTTGACGTCACAATAGAATCACGTAGCTCCGTTATTTAAATCGAGACGCTCGTAACAAACTGTATGTCTTTGATTGAGTTACAATTTAATAAACATTGATTATTTAGAAATAAATTTGACTGGGGACCGCTGCTGTCATAGACAGCAACAGTCCCCAGTCAAATTAGTTTCACTCTCCAGCCGCATTACTTCTATAGATACCTTGGGATCTAGATTCTGGGAATTCAGCTATATATTTACAGATCGATTCCAACACTTGCCAAGATTGGGCGGACCTTAGCAAGAAATGGACGAGGCAAAGCTAGAGATCAATAATCCCTCTACTTCACAGGTAAATATATTCAAATGGGATTTTTCTGATATCACATTTCTGTGTGCCTATTAGGAACTGAGATTTACTCAATTATTCTCTCAATAAATGCATCGTTATTGTATTGACTAAACTATTCTAAGAACATTTTAGTCATTTGGTCCAGTTTGCGAGATTGGAGATATTTAGTTATTCTTGGATTGATTGTTATATGTATTTCCAAATTCTGTTTTAATCGGCTGTTAGAGTCATATTATGATTTTGCTATGGATGCCCGTATCCCGTCTCCTATTACGTCTACCGACTTCGTGGGGTCTAATGTCAGTGTGTATAATTAGATGTACAGATATTCTTACATTCGGATACTCCAGTTTATCGCCTAAGGCAAGGGTCTGTATCAAAATATCAAATGAGAGAAACGCACAACCCAGCAACAATTCTGATGTCTTACCTGTGGGTGGTCGTGGACTCATCGCCAGTAGGCTTGGCCTTAAAGGGATGCTAATCTTATACCAAATGTTGTACTGCACTGATAGTTTATGGCTTATAGATTCCATATCATTAATATCGTTTCACGTTGCATTATCTGTATCAGAATTATCTGCTTTGTAATTTCCCGTAAATGTTGAACAGTGATCGGCACCGTTGTGTCTCCTCACGCGATAATGCGTGATGTCATGTAAGTGCCAACGCGTTACGTTCTTTATTATGTAATACTCATCTGGTTGAATATTTTGAAACTAATTTGACTGAAAGTTGTTGCAGCAACAACTTCCAGTCAAATTTGTTTCAAAATGTTCAACAGCTTACCTGTATGGTTGGTTTTATACCACATTGCCAAACTATAGCTGGCACAGTCAATGACTAAGCGTATATACTGAGACAGACGCGCTACCTGTTTTTGATTGGTTGAAAGGTAAATCATGACAGCCATCATACGCTGTAGAAATCTATCAACGTTTAACTACTAAATAGCTTTCGCTATGATAAAAAGCTAACATTTCAGGAATGGATTATGGGAGGCAAATGCTATCACGTGAATGGTTAGTATAAGATAAGGTGAGATTTCCTTTAAAACTGCTTGAGAAAAATTTGATAGTCTTTATAAACTTATATTCAGGGATGATACTTACATGGGCAATTACATCATGGGTACTATGACGTCATAATGAGCAATGGATGCCGTGTCGAGCTGCTGAGTACGAATGGTATGCCTTTAATGGAGTCACTATTTAAAAAATATTATGTTGAATATTTTGGCACTAATTTGACGGAGCGTTGTTGCTGTCATAGGCAACACCAGCACACAGTCAGATTAGTTTCAACAGGTTACTTGTATAGATATCCACCTGGAAATTCAGAGTTCAAGGTATATAACTCAATCCAATTACGCCCAAAATGTGGGCAGATCTTAGCTAGAAACAGGTGGAGTTTAGCCAGAAATGGAATCCTGTATCCGTATTAGAAGTACAACACAACAACTCTTGTCAATCATATTTCACCTGAATGTGTATATATGCGTATTGAGTTTCAATCGCGACTAATAAACGATAATCAAGAGCCGGATGACCCGGTCGTAGCCCACTACACCAGTAGTAAGGGCATCAGACACCGCATCAGAGGATAACACAAAAAATGCAAAGAGATTACGAAAAACTTAAATTACGCAACACGCTTGCTCTTATACCACAATATAAATAAATGAGGTTATTTATGAAAATAAATCTATATAAATATGCGCTGTATTTTGGCGCCGCGGCATGTTCGGTGCCTCCAAATAGCAAGCTAGCGCTGAGGCGAATAATTTATGTCAGTGAAAACTAATAGTTTTGCCATTGCTTTATATACACAGAAATGTAATCTATACGCTTAGTAAAATAAAGGAATTATTCCCATCTGGCCCATACAGCAAGTGCCCATTATAGACACGTTTCACTTCTCAGTAATGCGTATGCATGGCTTTGATACACGTGCGTATTCGCTTATTTATTTTGTACTCTTATTTCGAACTTGACAAACCCGTTGTCACTCACTCGTGGTAATGCGCGATATGCGTACACTTGATTAGAAACCTAATATGAGAGCTATGGCCCTTTGAATGCGAATGCATGATAACTATACGCGAATGCATGATAACTATACAACATGATTGGAGAATGTCGAGGTCTCTAGTGATATTGACTGTCATTGTGGCATAGCTTCTGCAAAATATGGCCATCTCTAAAGGTGTCCACTTGAAACCAATGGAAGTGTCCAGTTCTAGCTATGATCCCATCTTTATCTAAGCTCCACCCACACCTTGCCGTGTTGGGATTGGATCGATCAATCTCTGATCTATCCGACTATCAATTTCCAGAAAGCCATACGAGTAAGCTGTTAAATATTTTACTCGGCGCTGTTGCTGCCTATGGCAACAGCCTCCAGTCAGATTAGTTTCAAAGTATTCAGCAGAAGGTGTATTAAATAGCAAATACATACTCTTCGTACAACGTGTCGGACTATTACCCGCTAAAGACGAACTATTTCGAACCATTCATGACGTAATTATTATGACGTCACCCTACACATCACGTACTTGATTATGGCGTCATATGATGGATGGATTGATGAACTTGGACAGGTCCATTAGCTACACATCACTGTGCTCCTGCCTGGCATGTAGACTATGTGTCTTACGAATGGATGATTCCAGTTTATCCATCAATCACATGACGGCATAACCAACTACATGTAGGCTGCCATCATACATAATTGTGTCATGAATGAACCTAGCTAAGTTCGTCAGCGACGCTTAACTGATGACGAACCAAACGGTGTTGGACGGATTGGATGTCTTTACTATTTAATAAACATGCTGTTGAGTATTTTGAAACTAATTTGACTGGAAAGACAGTCAAAATAGTCACAACATATTTAACAGCTTACCTGTATATTTGGCCGGAAATTGAGATTCAGAGAGTGCAGGTATCGGCCGATCCCAACACGGTCAAGGCGTAGGTGAAGCTTAGCTAGAGATATGCGGCGCATTGCTAAAACTAGATTACTCCATTACGACTTGAAATGAACTAAAATGCACTATTGTTCAATTAAGCAATACATTCGACCAATGCAAATGTAAGTCTACTACCTATGCACACACACACACACACACACACACACACACACACACACACACACACATATATATATATATATATATATATATATATATATATCCCATATGTCGTATTTTGCCTCAATGCGCTTACGCTAAATTGCAAAATTGACCCATTTAAAAAATTGCAGAGAGCAAACAATACAGATTTTATTCAGTAACAAGAGAATCATAACAACAGTTAGAGTGTAGAATGCAGATTTTTCGGTAAAGTATTGACTATCCAGTGTATCCACCATTTTTCTCTATCACATTATTGCAACGTGCTCTCATACTGTTGATGAGGCGGGTGATCCGATGTTTTGGGATCGCCATCCACTCCTGCAACAGCTGATGGGTGTCACCAAGAAATGTGACGTCAGTCATTCTCCGGTACATCGCTCTTTTAATTGGTCCCACAAATATTCTATTGGGTTCAGAGCTGGCGAGTTTGCTGGCCACACGATCCTCTCGATGCCATGGTTAGTAAGAACATCATTCACAATTCTTGCCCGGTGCGGACGTGTATTTTCATCCTTGAACACAAAACCATCACCTCGGCATTAAGGTTACCATTGATTGGAATAGGTTCGTGTTTTTCTTCTTTCGCTGATCCCTGCCCACACCATCAGACTTCCTCCCCCAAATGTTGTGGTAGGTTGCACACAACATTCAGCATATTGTTCACCACGACGACGCCAAACCCGAGACCTTCCATCAATGTAGCGAAGGCAGGCGTGCGTCTCATCACTAAACACGACATTTGCCCACTGCTGCCTTGTCCAGCGTACGTGGTCTCCGCCCATTCAAGCCGTGCTTGTTTATGGCGTAATGACAAGGCTGGCCTCTTGACCGGGCGTCGAGCATGCAGTCCAGCAACATGGAGACGGTTTCTCACCGTTTGATCACTGATTCTTCTGGCTCCAGCTCCAGCAGCTGCGTGTAGCTGATCCCTGATGACGCGTGCGGTTGTCATTCTGTTTCGAAGTGCTATGTTTGTAATGAAACGATGTTGATGCTGCGTTGTTGCCATTGGTCTGCCACTTCTCGGTTCGTCATTTACCTCACCATGCTGCTCGAATTTGTGACGCAAATTTCTTATTGCTTTTGGGGTAATACCCATTCTACGCGCAACTCGCTTCACACCGAAATTGGCCTCCAGAAGACCAATGGCAATTGCCCTATCCTGGTTTGATAAACGTGGCATTAGTGAAGCTTTAGTGCCCAATGTTGTAGGTGAAAGCCACTTTCAATGCCTTTGTACTTCTTCTTTAAAGACGCTTCTAAAAATCGGACAAAATCCAAGATGGCTGCCGGCCAAATTGGTCGATCAGCCTCATTTGAACAAACATGGATCCATATTCCCTAAAGATGTTTGCTGCCACATATAATTGAAATCGGCCCAGTGGTTCTTGAGAAGAAGTAGTAAATGAAAAGTTGACTGACGACGTGTGTACGACGAACAGATACACGACGGACACTCCACGCGGTATAAGCTCACTTGGCCTTTCAGGCCAGGTGAGCTAATAAACAAATCTGGAACCCGCAGCTACTGGGATTATATCGAACTTGTTTCAACATACGGAGGATAACTATCAACCACAACCAACCTCAAAGCAATACATCCACAATCAGAACACTAGGGTGATGAGATAGGGTGCTACAAGCTAGAAAGAGCTCTGCAAACAGCGCATACAGCTCCGCCATGATGACAAACCAATGAATGAGAGCTATCACAGAATAGTGATTTCTTTCTCAGAGTTAGACCTGCCGTCCTATGCATTTTCAAATTGATCTGCTAGACGGTCATGGAGTTTTTCACCACTTTTCAAGAAGTCCGCCGACGGCTGTCGACCATGTTGGTTTTAGGATCATCTTCTATTTCAACAGGTTTCTTCCTCAGATGTAGTCTAGTCATATTATGAAGTTTCAAAGCGATTTACTAAACGGAAATGGAGTTGCCGTTCGGAAACTAATTTCCAAAATGGCCACTGGTGGCTGGCGACCATCTTGGATGTCTGATCAGCGCCAATTTCACGAGGTCTCTTCCAGTGACCTAGTCCATTCACTCTATGAGGGTTCAAAGCAATCCAATAAATGGTAATGGAGTTATCATTCGGAAACCACTCTGCTTCCTGCCTATCCGTCCGGCCGCCGTGACTGTGCCATCGCATAATACCCCGCCAACTTTTTTGGCGGGGTATAAAAAGCACAAACAAGAGCAGATGGTGCGGGTGGTGGTAGCGGTGTATGGTTGTGGTGGAGCCGGCGCTGCTGCTGATGGTGATGATGGTACATGGTAGCGGAAGTGGGCACAATGACGACGATGGCAACAATGAAGATGACGATGATGATGGAAAGGAAAAGGGCGCTCTGTAAGCAAGGAGGGTTGCCGATCCCCTAAAGTCTTCCTAACGCCTGGATATGCCTCTGTCAACTTCGCCGTGATCATCATGGTTTTCATCTTAGTGGTTGCGGTCATTGTCGCATTCGTGGTACCGAGGTAGTAGTAGTAGTAGTAGTAGTAGTAGTAGTAGTAGTAGTAGTAGTAGAAGTAGTAGTAGTAGTAGTAGTAGTAGTAGTAGTAGTAGAAATAGTAGTAGTAGTAGTAGTAGTAGTAGTAGTAGTAGTA